>PVLA01012405.1:0-29784 GCA_004027455.1 Hydrochoerus hydrochaeris | reverse complement strand
AGTGCAATTCACGGGAGCTAAGCTCTGCAAGCAATCTACATGCCCATCAACAGAAAAAGGATGAAATAAAATATGGTATACATACTCTGGAATACTGTTCAGTCATAAAGGAGAATAAAATCATGTCATTTGAAGGAAAATGAATAGAACTTGAACCATATTATTAAGCAAAATAAATCAGACACACAAAGTTAGATATCACACAGATTCATATGAGAAACCTAAAACATAAACATAAAGAGTGTCAGGGATTTAGCTCAGCAGCTTAAGCACCTGCCTTGCAAGTGTACAATCATGAGTTCAATCCCTAGTACCAAAATAAATAAGTAAACATAAAGAGTAAAATAAAAGAGATATGGTAGGAAAAAAAGTAGACTTTTGGAGATGGAAAAGGGAAGTGGGGTTAGGGAGAAGAAAGAGGGCAGGACATAAAGGGATCAAATATCATCAAAATATGTTATGCACGTATCCTAATGCTCCAAAACAAATGTAACTAATACGTATTGCAAACATACACTAGTAAAAAATGTTCTGCTGTTAAAATGAAAATCTTTTACCCTGTGCAAAGACAACATTATAGATTATCTTAGTTGCTTTCTCATTGCTGAACCAAATTTCCCAACACCCAGAGTTAAGGGAAGAAAAGTCTATTGTAGCTCACAGATTGAGGAGGTTTCAGTTCATACTTGGCTGGCTCCAAAGCAGAGTGGAATCACAGAGAAGAAATTATCTATGTCAAAGCAGGGAAGGCAGCAAGCAGCAAGCAACTAGCAACCACAATAACAACACTTTTTCTGTCTCTTATATTTTATCTAGGCTACCTACTCACTGGTAACACTCACACCCTTAATCCTAGCATCCCACCATGAACCAATCCTGGCATCACATCCTTGATCCCATTATCACACATTTGAGATCCAGCCACTTCCAAATAGCCCCACCTATGACCACATGAGGATTTGGGGGACATCTGGTTACAAGCCATAACACGGATGGAATTGAATCTCCTACAGACTCATGTATTGAACCACTAGCCTCCAATATATCAGGAGACAAGGTCTTTAGGTGATAAACAAAATTAAACTAGATCACAAAGGTAGAGCCGTTATTTGATTGGATTGTGACCTTATTTTCAAGAGGCAAACTCTCACCAAAAACAAACCACATTGGACTCTGATCTAGGACTTTAAGTTCCAGATCTGTGGAGAATCAAGATTCTGTTGTTTAAGCCACCCAATCTATGGTGTTATTTATTTTATTTAGTTTTTAATATTATCCCAAGCTAAGAAAAACACAAAGAAAGATTAGGATCTTTTAAAAGATAAATAGGAAGACTGTAGTGAACGACACCAATTTCCTTTAAGAATTTGCATTATGGTAAATTATAATGTCTGTCTGCGTGTGTGTGTGTGTGTGTGTGTGTGTGTGTGTGTTTAACATAGAGGCAGCTTAGATTAATGAAGAAAACAGTCTCTAGTCTCTCCATGTCATCAAACTATTCAAAATCTCTAGAGAAAATAAAGACAATTATGAATACATACTCTATCAAGGGCCTCCTTTACTCTGCCTTCTGATATCCTTGAGTCCAGGAACATGAATTATTGAATATTTAACCAAAATTGAGGTAAGGAACACAGTTTAAAAGCAGAATGTGACCCATACATACATAAAATCCATGGTTTTCAACCTTGTTTTTCCTGTGGATCAGACACACTAACATTTCACTTCAAGAAGCTAAACAACCTCTGACAACCCACATTCTTGCAAGTCCTTTGATTATTTTAAATGTGTCTTTGTTGCTCTCTGATGTACCTGTTTCACCTTTTCCTCCAAACGTGTCCCTTCTTCCTCTGTTCTTTTCCTTCTTATCTGTTCTCTCCTCAGCTTCCTGCTCACTGAGAATCCTCTCTGAACTCATATTATTCCCCTCCTTTCATACGCAGCCTCTGCCTCCTCTGAAGTACAATTGGCCTTGCTCAGCTCTGCTTTTTCTTTCTTGCATGCATCAGTTCTTCTTCGTTACATAATCCTGAACTCAGGCTTAGCCGGAGAGGAAATTATTTCTTAAATAGATACTTGCAGCTCTACAAATTCCATAAATGGAACTATGTTTTTTCCCCTCAAATTACACATGACATTCCTCTCAACTCTCTAGAACACTTTTCCATGCTGTAACTTTGGCCCAGAGAAAGGTTGCTGAGGACACGTATCTTTCCAACTGCCTGCCCTGCGTCTGTCTCCCTTCTCCTTTCAGTACATCCCACTTCCTCTTTCTGTCCTGCCCAGACTACTCTTCTATAAAACTTCATGGTTTTATGTTCCTTTCACAAGTCTGAAACCACACATTTTGGTTACTAACACGCAGCCATCACAGCAGCAGAACACGGGAGAGCCAAGGGGTGAGCAGGGCCAACCTTTTGAGACCCTACTGCTGACTTCCCTCTTATTGTCCTTGTAAATTTTCCTCTGAAGATTAAAACTCCTGAGATGAAAAGTTTGAGAGCTCCTTCTAAATCCAACCCCCTAATCTTTCTGATGCTGAAACTGATTTTCTGGTGGCTTTAAATGTTTTTGCTCAAAGGCTGAAGTCAGAGCTAAATGAGAACTTTGATTTCTATCTCCTGAAAACCCTGTGTGTTTCCCTGGTGCCAAGAACTGGCATACCTTCTCCTCAGAGGCTGTCTTGGCTCTCCAAACCTTAAGATGTGCGAAGTGTCTGCAATCAGGAAACAGTCATTTGTTAAGCCGGAAATTTGGGGAATTCCTGGGGGAGTCTGTGTGAATTTGGCACTGCAGGGGGTCTTAGGATGGGAGAAAAATAGAGCTCTGGAACCCACAGAAGAGCAGATCCCAAATCTGATCTCATTGTTAGGGCATGAATCAGCAATAACTCTTCCTATAGCTTTCATTTTCTAGCAAAAAGTGAATGTAGGTGGCAACAAATGGATCATCTTACATAATGTAAAAACACTCTGTCCCTGATTGCTTAATTCCTGCCAGCTAGAAAGTGCATTTCAAAGTCATACATCTTCCAAGCCTTCCAAAATGCCTAAAGGAGAGAAAAGCTAGACAAACCCCCAAATAAAGATATGTGTATCAATTTCTATGTTTACAACATTAATGGGCCTTGACTAAGACCACTGTGAATTTAATACATTGTATTGTTTTATTCCTACTGTATTTTAGAATGGAACATCTCAAAACAATTAGATTAATTAAATATCCACAGGGATGCAGGAAATGTTTTTGTATCACACTTGGAGACTTGACCAGTTCAGCTCCTTTGGTTTTTCAGAACTTTTAATGATAGATTCTTCCCCATTTGGAGCTTTGGTGACTATTTTGATCTGTCATTAAGAGGAACATTTCAGTACCTGGGAAATTATAAGACTTCTTGAGACCTGAATTTGCCGAGTGTAGCTGTTTCATTTAGGAGAAGCTGTCTTTCGCCATGAGTGGCACAATTTCAAGCTCCCTAGCTCATTGTCTGAGAATGCAAAATGGATCGTGGTCTTGGGGAGTAAAATACAGGTTAGAAAGGTTACAAAAAGTCACTGAGCAATTTTTATTGTCTATGTTTCATCAAGATACTGAAAGTTGAAAATTTCACCCCGTGCTAATAACACAGTATTAGTTACACTTGACTGCTTTGTTGGAGCCAAACCAACCTCACTTCTGTTCTCTCAAGCCGAAATTCCAAGAGCGGCCAGCTTTTTAAGAAAACAAAAGCTGCCATAATATCTAGTATAGGCTGGCGTCAAACCACAGGAGTTGTAGTGAAGACCACATATTATCAAAAGCTGGAAACATGAAAGGCTCTGCAGCATGACAAGCTCTAGGAAAGCAACGCTTAAAAGGGCTCATTTTTATCCACAATGTCAGCTGCAGAAATAAACTAGCAATGAGCAAGAGGTTGAAGTGGGAAATGAAGAGAATATGCCTTCTTTGGTTTCAAGGGCACGTCATCGTATAACCATAGACAGGACATTTTATCCATCTAAGTATCTCTAGGAGTCTTAAGCTCTATTCCCTTCTTAGGTTGGCATCAGAAGATTCTCTTTACTTTTGTGAAACTGCAGAACCATCAGTATATTATACCAAGCAATGTGATCCACAATCTCGCTTGTTCCCTTCCAACCCTGTGGCCTTGGGTAAGCTTTACTCACTTCCTGTGCCTCAGTTCCTCCAGCAGCCAATGATGATGGTAACACTTGTTCTGCTGTTTAGGGGATAAAGATTACATGTATTAATGATTCAAACCATTTAGGACAGTGTGTGGCATATACAAAGTGCCACAGAACATCCTTTATGTTCATGCTTGACAGCTTGTCATGCTTAAACTATTTCTCTTTCATTTTTTAACAATACCAGAAGATTTCACAGCCATCCTCAGCCTTCTCCTAGCTTAGTATTTAATGATTCTTATTGAATGAACTTTTAAATGCATATATATGTATTTAAATGCATATATATATATTTAAATGCATATATATATATATTTAAATGCATATATATATATATATTCAGATGCAAGTGAATTACAGAGAAAAAAAAAACCCAACCCTTCAAATTCTTCTGTTAGCTACCAAGAAAATATAAAATTAAGTGATCCAATTATACTGGAAAAGCCAAAGTCAGAGATGATCACAGAGCTCCCAGTATTGAACAGCTAAAAAACTCTAGCAATCATCTAGTCTAACTCCTTAGCTTCACAGATGAGGAAACAGGGACAGAGAGGTAAACTGCACTGGTTCCTTTAATGGACCAGAATTAATGAACTAAATAGTAGTTGCACAAAACATGTTATTTTGGTGCCCTGTCAATGTTTACCTAAGAGGCTATGACTTACTTGAATACTGCTTCTCCTTGGATTGTGTTTTAAGCAGGTTTTTGTTTGTTTGTTTGTTTGTTTTTGTTTGTTTTTTGGGGGGTATTGCTTTGAATAGCTTGCTTATATGTCACACAAGAAAATAATCACGAATACTTCAGTACTAGTTTTTTTTTTATTTACAATGCTATTTTCCAGCTTGACCACTCATCTCTTCGTCTGTTTATGATTTTTATTATTTCTAGAAATCAAATTTGTTCTACTTGATCAAAAATATGATTCTAATTTCTACAAAATGCAGCTGACATCTTGTAATGCAAGGAGATAGTTCAGGCTACTTCAATGGGAGGAATGTTCTTTAATAAGGAATGTCTCAAAAGACAAGGAAGAATATCTTCAAGAAAAAGCACATTATAAAGTAAGTGTTGTCTTTATTAGGCATTTAATAACCCATGACATAAAGTTAACTTGTAGAAACTTGCTAGTAATGAAAATAATTCCTTTCATAAAAATACAAAATTTTCTACTGGGACAATTCAATTGATTCTATGGATTTGTCTCTCCACTGTAGAAAAAAATCAGGTTTAAATCTACTCAGACATCATCATTTCACATTAGTATTGAAATCTATGTGGTATTAGCTTCTACTTGGCCTTAATTACCTCACTTTCCTAACTCCCTCACTAATGACTCAAAGATTTTGACTTGTGCTTTCTTTATATTTCTTGGGATTATGATTCAACTATTTACAAATCTATATAAATATGTGTAGGTATATATGTGTAATTTTAAATCAGACTTATTCTAGAAGAAAAACATGTTTCTAATTAAAATATATTCAAAGAAGCATAGGCTTCATTAATCTCAACTTTATAATGAGGTATTATATAATAGAGATCAATGTTAGTAGATGATTTATAATTAGCATATCATTTTTCTTAAACTGATCCATCTACAGCATTTAAATACAGTAGAATATTTTAAGGTCTTAAGAATCTTCCTTTAGTAATCCCAGCACTTGGGAGGCTGAGGCAGGAAGATCACTGTGAGTTCGAGACTACCCTGGGCTACAAACTGAGTGCAAGCCTAGCCTGAACTGCAGAGGGAGACCCTGTCTCCAAAAAAAAGACCAAAAAAAATAATCTTCCTTTAATCTGTTTGTGTACCCCTTAAAAAGAAAAAATGTGTTACAGAAAAAACTTTAGCCCAATTTTTCCAAATTCCAAATTAGTGAAACCGTACTTTACGGAAGCATTATGCATGTAAGGTGATAGACTCCCTGACTTTTAGAATGCAGTGGGTGAGACTGAGGCCTAAGATGTCAGTGACTAGGATGCAGGAATCCTTCTAAACTGATCTTGGGTAATCAGCCAGGTATGTGAACACAATCATTAATAGGGGCCTCACTGTCTTTCAAAGGCCATCTCATTGTTAAAAGCTGCTGTGGTTTGAAAATTTTCCTTATAATTAATCAAAGCCTCCTTCCTTAAAATATCCCACCCATTGATCCTAATTGACTTTTAATATAAGTAGACACATAAGGACTGTTTTAAATTTTCTTTCTCCTCTTATGGCATATTTTACTACACCACTCATGTTTCTTTAGGGAAAAAATAGGTCAAAAAAATTATGAAGCAAGTCTCCTACAAACTTTAAGTAAACTCAAGAGTTAACAATTATAAACAGGCACCTTGATTGCTGCCATAAATATCTGAACCAACTTCTTGCAAACAGAACCTAAGTCAGAGAGAAACTACAGTGTTATTCCTAGGTTTTTTGAATATTTTTATATTCCTGAACTTTTTGGAAAAATAGAATATTCCACAGCAAAATGCTTGACTCTTTCTAAACCAAGACAATAACATAAAATATGGTGTTTTCATATTCTCTGTATTACGCCATAATTCAAGAATGATCTAGTAGCACATTTGTTGCAGGTGCTGAAACTATTCCATAGTTTGTCAGAGAAATTGTCCACTTGCTTCCTCACATTATGCTATGGGTACCCAAATGATCCAATGATCCAGAGTGTTCTTTTGTTATAGCATTCTGCATCCAATATCAAGGCATTTAAAAATATTTTATAGTTTCAACATTAAGATATCCTGCAGTTTCCTACTGCCTTTCCCTTTTTGTCCATCTCCTTCCTTAGAAAAAATTTTCAACACATTGACAATGTGACTAGAAATGAATTCTTTAGCAGGAAAGACAAGCTGTTTAATGCAGGATATTCTATATTTGTGAAGGACAGAGAAGTTCTTACGGTTTTTACAAATTAGTTTGCTAAGAAATAAAGAAAATTTTGCCCTTTTTTCCTATGTCAGATGTAAAAATAAAAAGCAGAGAAGAGAAGAATGGGGCCATAAACTTGATACAATGGATCGCAATTGAGTTTCATCAGATAAACGATGGAGACAGTTTCGATGATGCTCTTGTCAGAAAACACATGGTACGATATACTGTGTATGTGCCAGATAGCTTCTGCACTTTCAGAAATGTCATTTCTAAAAATGTCTATCCATTTGGAAAATAAGTATGCAATAAATCTGTAAATATTTATTATAAAAGCAATAAGAAAACAGTAAAGAATGAATGCAGCTTCTGACAACACTGCCTAAACTGTTAACAACAGAGCTTTGGAGCCGGCAGTTCTGTTTCTAGATCAAGGACCAGGGCCCAAATGTTGCACGAGCTGGAGCTGAATCAGTACATTTCACAAGCACCTTCCACCATAGAAGGTCACTCTAATCACAACACCAAAATGATGTGATGGGAGGCAGAAGCCAAACACACAAATCTGGGATTTCTAAATCCATATGTCTTGCTTGATCGATGCACCAAAATATCTATCTTTGAAATTGAAAAGCTGCAAGAAGTTGCTGCTGTTCTTTTTGTTCTTAATACCAATGGAAGGGAGAGCTGGGAGGTGAAAATGAGGGAAAAGGAACTTCAGAGAAGAGAAAATAATCACCCCAAGGCTGTCCTTCTTTCAATTCATTCCTTTCTCTTTGGCAATGAACTTCCTGTTTTATTTGGCCGCCCAATTCTCCTCCCCTGACTCAGAGAGCATGGTTGGGACTTGTTGGGTGGAGGCTTGGGTTGTGAATGACCCTTTCTTTTGTATGTAGGAAACTCAAGTTCATATTGGTTCACCTTTCCTAAATAACTGTCTGCTGGGCAACTTATCTCAACACTTCTTGACTTAATCCACAGAATTAGAACATCTGCTCTAAATGGAAGATTTACAGAGGGAATTATACCTACTCCATCTAGAGATTGTTTGCCTCTGATGTCATTCTTGATTAGATGATTTTGGAATTTTGATTGCTTCACATGAGATTATTATGATTTCAAAATGCAGCTTGTAAATGTATTCAGTTCATCAAGGACTATAAATATAAATCTTCAACAACAGACTTTTCTTTTGCTTAGGTCCTCTTAGATGCTCCTAAGTTAATGTGAGACTAAAATAAATGTATCTTTACAAAAAGGTGAGAAATTCCTACAGTAGAAATGATTTTCAAAGCATATGACCTCATATTCAGGAGTTTGATCATCATTAGCCTTTTCCAGTTTTAAATTTAAATTAATGACTACAGTGTAATGAAAGCTGACTCTGGAAAAACAGATGTAAAAGATTTAAGGACCACTCATGCTCTGTTCAGTAAAACAATGACATAATTAGGTAGTAACATTCTTTCAGGTTTTTTACAGCTTTTAGGTTCTGTTTTCAACTTTCTTTTTCAAGAGAAACTAGTCACTTTCTATTCACAATCCCTCATACTATAGTGGAGTGTGGGTCTCACATGGTGAAATAGGAAAAGAGAGAGAATACTAAAAATTTGCTAAATTAAAATTACATTAAGTATGTTTTAAAACTGGTATTCCCTTAAGTTTAAGTTGTTTCTTTTTTAAATCAACATTAGGAAACTTCTTCAACAGAGATTAGACCTAAAATCTCCTCTAAAAATTTAAAACATTACAGTTCTACAAGTCTTCTGTGAGTTCTAGATGAAATCATATCATAGTTGCTATTTCTGTTGAAGAACTTAGATAACAAAGAATAAGATATATATCAGAAATCCACTGGGTCAGTTTGCAGGGGACAGGGAAAGAAGCTTCATTTATTTCCAAAAGGCTGCAGTTCAGCATGAAAACTGGCCTATCTGACATGCAATTATGTGTCATGAGTTACAGTGGTAATTAAGTCTCTAGAACAGCAAGCTACCTCGAGAACCCCCCAGGATTTCAGGTGGCTGGCTCCCAGGCTCTGAATCATCCAGCACTTCCTTGTGGCTCATCCATCTACATCACTTCTTTATTTATCTCCATTCTAAGCCAGGGGAGTACATTTGGCTCTAAAGCACATTTTTCCCCTTGCATTCCCACTAACCTATCTTTCTACTTCCTAAATACTTTCTTGTGGAAAGAAGTCCCTTATCCCAAGTGGCACAAAACCAAGTATCTTCATCATTTCCTTTCTTCTTCTCCAGTGCTCCTGTTTGCCACACGGAGAGGGTAAGCAAGGTCCCTCAGGTCACCATCACTTCACTCTGCAGTCAACCTTGCACATCCCAAGGGTTGACACACTTTGGCAATAGCACTTCTTGTTCTTTCATTCAGCAAATATTTATTGATGCACCAGCAGCTGAGGAATGTGGCCTAATTGCCTAAGAAGGGAGAGAAGGAGGAAACAAATGATAAAATGAAAGTCATAAATCTGACAGGGATGTGCTTTTGTGGGAACAGCCCGTAAGCAGAGCTGTTTTTGAGTTCCTCAGTTTTTGCGTGGTCCCCTCTCTGAATTGGGTGACACCCCCAGCTCCCTTTATGGAATCATATGTGAATAGTTATGCATCAGAGAGATGTCTTTTTGTAGAGTGTATGACCCTTTTATGTACTTACCCAGTGAGACTATTAAAGAAAACCAAGGGGAGAAATTCTCACCCATATCCAGTAGACTCACATTTCTGTGCACAATAGGAAGAAGTCAGTACATGTTGTAGCTGATGTGCCAGTTATTTGTACTGTAGGCCCCATTAACTTATATTAGCAATTTTGGAGAAGTAATTTCTGCTGCCAGATGGCAGCCTAGAAGTAACTTTCTTGATGAGCGAGGGAAGTTGCTCCCCACTTCCTTTCTTGACATCCACATGCAGATCCCTCAACCTCAGCACCCCAAGCGGGGGACTGAGTGGTGGGACCCACACAGACTGTGATTAAATGATTCATCTCTTTAGCACGACTTGTTTGTAAAGGTTACTCACCACAACAACAGCAGCAAAGCCCCAGCTCTGGAGTGGGTATTTGTCAAAAATGGCTCAAGATAATAAAAGGACTATTGGAGGAACACCTACAGCTAGAAAGGAGAAGACCAGTGTTGGTGACCTGAGGATGGTATTCAATTGAACATTCTCATCTGCCCTTTGGAAAGTTTGAAGCTCACAGCAGAATCAATTCTTAGTTTACTGCTTAGTTATTCAGTTGAGACCACAGATTCCTACCTGCCCATCACTTTGCCAACTGTAATGAAGCCCACATCTTCAGGCAAGTCGATAATCCTCCCAGTCTTGGTTCTCCAGGTCCCCTCAGTGCTGCCAATTATAACGGACAGCGAGACAGGGGCAGGAGTATTTCTTTAAGAAACCTTAAAGCCAACTAATCCTAGTTCATCCACAGTTTCAAGATCAGTAAGAAGAAAGAAAATGAAATAAAAGGTCAGAAAAGGTCTCCTAAGTGGTGATTTTTATTTAAGGAAAGTATATCATGAAAGAAAACAAAGCAAGCTGTCACAGTCTTTTGTTGTGAAGAAAGCTTGGAGTCATTCAAAAAGATATATAAACACACTTAAGAAATTGTTTTTAGATGTTTCCTCTGAAATTACTATGAACAGATTAGTTGTTATAGATGATCATGGGAAATAATTTTCCTTGTAAACTGTTAACTGATAGTAGGGGGGAAGGAGCTCACATTTGTTAGGTGCTAATTTATGCCAGACAGTATGTGATAACACATACCATCCTATTTAATCTTTGAAACAGCCTTGTTTGATAAATATTATTCTTGGAAAATTAGGACTCAGAACTGTTTTAGGTGTCCTACATAAATATGGTGAAATTTTGGTAAGACCTTATCTCTTTTCTAGCATCTGAGGTACCAAAACCCTTATTCTTTGGGAAAACCCTCTCTGGGTGTTTCTTGATGTTCACATTAAGGCAGAATCCCCTCCACTGTTCAAAGAAAAAGAGACACTCTTTGTTCTTCCTGTTATCACTCTGGGCATGGTAATATGGTTTGTCCATCTACAGCTCCAGCCCAGGGCTTGCCTCTTGATCGTAGGGCAAAGCTGTACAAAGATAGCTGGAAATTCCACCAATAATGGCAGAAAATCTAGTTACAAGTTTGCATTAAGGTTTCAACAGTAGAAAAATTAACCATCAATTCACAGCAGTGTATGCTTAAGTACCAAGAGGCCACTATAGGCTCTCAGCAGTGAGAATTCTTAATTGCAACTATCCTTAGAGGTTAGATAATCAGGGGAGGCTTAGTTAATGCATAACGGCCAGGTGTTGTGGCTCATGCCTGTAATTCCAGCACTAGGAAGCTGAGGCAGGAGGATCACTGTGAGTTCAAGGCCAGCCTGGGCTACATAGTGAGACCTTGTCTCAAAAAAAGTAGAAAAAAAAAGGTAGCTAATGCAGAAGTAAGGGGTTGATGACATCTTGAAATTTCTACAGGACTTGAGGAAAAGAGAGATTATTCCTTACTGCAGAAAGACACTAAGAAAATGAACATGATATTCTCTGGGTATCTACCAAATTCAAAATGTATGGACCCAGGGAAGGGAAGATGCAGGCTTCAGAGCTAGAAAAGAGACAATGGGATGCTAATAAAGGTTATTATATCGGTCCTGAGACCAAATACCCAACATACGCAATTTAAAGAAGGCAGGGTTTATTTTTGTCTATGCTTTCTGAGGATTCCATCCATGGTCAGATGGCGCCAAGGCAGGATTGTCAGGACAGAAGGAAATAATGAGGCAGGGTTGCTTAGTTTAGCCAGGAAGCACAGCAGAGGAACAATGTCAGAAAAGCTAGACAGATACAGAGCCCAAACCCACAAGTCACCAGGATGTGACACCCAGACACATCCAGAAGTATGCTGCAGGAATCCCTGGCAGCTCCCAATCAAGTTGGTAATTAAACTTAGCTATTCATCCAGAGGTACTTGAGAAAAGCAGACCTTTGGAAGATTGAGTAGTGGGACAAGATGAATTAGAGTAAGGAAAGGGACCCTGTGACAGGACTCAAAAACTTCTTAAAGAAATACTCCTGCCCCTGTCTCTATGTGGAACAGGTGGACTAATGCTTGATGTTCAGTGATTTTGTGAAGACATGATAAAAGAATCATCATCAACAGGGACAGGGAGGGCGTCACCATCATGGGAAAGGACCAGGAAGAGGAAGGGCAGAGGAACTGTCTTTACTTATGTAGCCTGTCTTGCCAGTGGTCCACATGCCTCGCTCAGCACCACTGACACAGTCAGGGACCACTATAGGCACAAAGGACACTCCTGGGCCCTACACTTCTGGGTGCTTAACCTGTTACTCATTAAAACCATGACTTGTGTTTCATTTGAGGCAATCAGGAACTTAAAAACAATTTTTGCTAAAATTTGGGACTCTACTCTGGCCTAAACAATAGGTAACTAAAATGAAACAAAATCGAAACTTCATCTTACAAAACTCTAGGTCAGGGGTAGGCTGCCCGGAACCTCCACCGTGGGCCCACCCTGCCACCAGGAACTCAGCGGAAGTCCAACACATGTTCATGATAAAAACCCTTCAGAAACTCGGAATACATGGCATCTACCTCAACCTTATAAAGGCCATCTATGACAAACCAACAGCCAACATTATACTAAATGGACAAAAACTGAAAGCTTTCAGTTTAAAATCAAGAACAAGACAAGGATGTCCACTATCACCACTCCTTTTCGACATAGTTCTGGAAACACTAGCCAGGGCAATCAGACAAGAGAGAGAAATAAAAGGAGTAAAGATAGGAAAGGAAGAAGTTAACATCACTCTTTGCAGATGACATGATACTCTATGTAGAAGACCCCAAAAACTCCATTAAAAGACTACTAGAGGTAATAAACAAGTTCAGCAGTGTAGCTGGATACAAAGTCCATGCTAAAATCAATAGCATTCCTGTACACACAAAAAAAACTCACTGAGAGAGAAATTATGGAAAGATCACCCTTTACGATAACATCTAAAAAAATGAAATACTTAGGACTCAACCTAACTAAAAATGTAAAAGACCTATATGCTGAAAATTATACTATGCTGAAAAAGGAGATTGAAGAGGATATTAGAAAATGGAAGGACATTCCTTGCTCTTGCTTAGGAAGAACCAACATCATGAAAATGGCCATACTCCCAAAACTGTTACACAGATTTCATGCGATCCCAATCAAAATACCATTGACATACCTTACAGATCTAGAGAAAACACGACTAAAATGCATTTGGAAACAGAAGAAACCTAGACTAGCAAAGGGAATTCTAGGCAACAAAAGCAAGGCAGGAGGCATCTCCATTCCTGACTTGAAACAGTACTATAAAGCCACAGTGATAAAATCAGCTTGGTACTGGCAAAGAAATAGACCTGAGGATCAATGGAACAGATTAGAAGATACAAGCACAACTACAAAGACACTCAGCCACCTGATATTTGACAAAGGGGCTAAACATATCCACTGGAAGAAGGATAGTCTCTTTAATAAATGGTGTTGGAAAAATTGGCTCTCTACATGCCGAAGACTGAAACTAGATCCAAGCATATCACCATGCACAAAACTAAAGTCTAAATGGATCAAAGACATCAATATTAAAATAGAAACACTAAATCTACTGGAAGACAAGGTAGGTAGAAGTCTTGGAGACATAGGGGTAGGCAGAGAATTCATGAACCAAACACAAACTGCACAGGAAACACTTCAAAGAATCAACAACTGGGATCTCATATTAGTGAAAAGTTTCTGCACTTCAAAGGAAATCACCAACGGAGTGAAAAGAAAACCAACAGAGTGGGAAGGAATTTTAGCCAGCAACCCCTCAGACAAAGGACTTGTGTCCAGAATATATAAAGAATTGAAAACTATCAAGCCCCCCAAATTCAAAGACCTTCTCCAAAAATGGACATCTGAGATGAACACACAGGTCTCAGAGAAAGATATACAAATGGCAAATAAATACATGAAGAAATGTTCACAATCACTGGTCATTCAAGAAATGCAAATTAAAACAGCATTGAGATTCCACCTTACTCCTGAAAGAATAGCTGCCTTCAAGAAATCAACTGATAACAAATGTTGGTGAGGCTGCGGGGAAAAAGGAACACTGCTCCACTGTTGGTGGGAATGTAGACTGGTTCAACCATTATGGAAATCCATATGGAGAATTCTCAGAAGGCTAGGATTGGAAGCCCCATTCAATCCAGCTATCCCCCTCCTGGGTATTTTCCCCAAAGAACTGAAAAGTTCATATCACAGTGATATATGTGCACCCATATTCATAGCTGCACAATCCTGGAAACAACCAAGATGCCTAGCAACTGCAGAGTGGATGAAAAAGATGTGGCATTTTTATACAATGGAATATTACTCAGCTATAAAAAAGGATGACCTTGAGGCCTTCATAGGCAAATGGAGACAACTTGAGACTATCTTTATTAGTAAAATAAATAAGAATCATATTTATAAATATCATATTGTGTCTCTAGTGTAAAAAGTAAATAAGAACTACAACTGTAATAAAACCAAAATGTGTAATTGCTATTGTAAAAGAGAGAGGAAAAGAAAGTGCTCTAAGGGATATAACTTCATGTATGTTTGAGTGTATAAAATAGATGACCATATTGCTGAATCTTTGTTGGATCTTTGAGCAGAACTGTTTGTAGTCTGACTGTTTGAATATTTACTATGTACCCATTAACTTTGTAACTTGAACAACTACATCCAAGATGACAGTATGTAATTTATAAATTACTGATTTATTAGTGGGGCTTTTTCTCATTCTCCTTTTTCTTTCTTTCTTTTAGAATTCTGCATTGTTGCTACCCTTTTTCCTGTTTTGCTTTTTTTTCTTCCCTTTAAATAAAATTTTAAAAATGTATAATTGCTATTGTATAAAAAGAGGAAATAGGAAGCACTATAAAAGATATAGCTGCATGTATGTTTAGGTGTGTGGGATTGATGACCATATTTCTAGGTTCTTGTTGGATTGTTGAACAGATCTGTTTGCCTTCTCACTGCTTTAGTGTCCACTTCATGTGCTTTAATTTTGTAACTTGAATAACTATTTCTAAAAGAACAATATGTAATTTATCAACTAGTGATTTCTTATGTTTATCTTCTTTTCTTGAAATTCTGTAATATTTCTACCTTTTTCCTGTTTTTTTTTTCCCTCTTTAAATAAAAAAAACTCTAGGTCAAATTTTTCTCAATGCTTTATACAGTTATGTCATTTAGGAAGTGTCCATCCAAAAGTCCTAAATTTCTCTAGCTTGTATCCTCTTCCTTAAAGATAGAGAACACCATGAGTAACTAAAGTTATTTTAATTTCATAGAGAGATCTGATTATCACCTTTTACAATGTTCAGAGCTGCACATGACTGAAATCACCACACACAGAGACAGTCACTTCATGAGAACAGAATCACCCTCACATACACCATGTGGATTCCTCCAAAGCTGAGAAAATAGGGCTAAGATAACAATCAACTCGATCCTAGCTTACTTCACCACACCTATGAAAGATGACCTCTTGCTTTTGTGGGTGTGCACTCAGGCTGGAGTCTTTTCTCTACTTTGGCTCTCACTTGCCAGTTAAAGTTTTTGCCCGTAAATTCATATCATGGCTTTGGCTTTAATTTCCATTTCTACTAAAGCAAGAATTCACACTAGCCAGTGACACTCCAGGTGTCAAAGCACAGAGCAAGTCTCAGCTACCAAACCCAAGAGTAATCCTGTCTATCTCTGTGTTTCCTCCTTACAATCTACCAAGACAGTTAGAATTTCCCTCCCCTCCCCAAGAGTCAGGGATTTGGGCATCTAGGGAAACAAAATGCTTGATGTTACAAATATGAGACATTTTTCCAAGGAAGATCGTAAGCCCAATACCATATTAGGTGAACTGATGATGCCAGGGGAGAGAGGGAAACAGCATGTGGAGGAGGAAGGAATTCAAATATTTTAGAAAGAGGTAGGCAGTTGTATACAGATCTGTTAGGCCTAACAATTGGGAGAAACTAAGACAAAAGTAGCACATAGGACCTCTCTACCACTTTTACAACATTTTGTTGATCAATATTTCAAATTAAAGGTATTTTTCTCAAGAAAAAAACAGGTAAAGGTCTAGCCATTTAAAAAGGAGGAAGAAAAGAAAGAAGACTGGAAAGGGAAGGGGCTTAAGGAAGCAGATCTGTAGGTCTGGGCCAAGGAGACTCTTTCTACAAATTCATTAGGCAGCACTTCATCCCGACATTTCCAGACCCTCCCCTGTGCCCTAAAAGACCCCACTTTCTCTCAGGGACCCCACATGTGGGTCTGGAAACAAGCCATGGCTGGTCCCATCAGCCCCAGTAGAGCCACATCTATTGCAATGGAAAACAGAGGAATCTAGGAGCCATGTACATAGAAGAAAATACTACTGAATGCATACAGATGAAATGCATAAAATGATATCAACTGAAAAAAGAAGCAAGTATGGGAAGCTATGAGGGAACTCAAATCAGAAATATTCTCCCAGGTAAAAGAAGAAATGATAAAAGTAGTGAAAGAAATACTGAATGCATCCAACAAAGACACAGCTAAAAAATTAGAGGAACAAAGCAAAATGATAGAATCCCTGAATGAACAGTTTAAGAGACAGACAGAATACATTAAGCAGATTCAAAGAGATATACAGGAAATCAAAAACTCTAATGAAAGTTGCAAAAACTGCCTCAACAAAAGTGAAGATAGAATCTCAGACCTTGAAGATAAGATTGCAGCTAGTGAAAAGGAGAGGAAAAATCTTCTAACAATAACAAGAAATCAGGAAATAACAATTCAACAGCTACAAGATGATGCAAAGAAAAACAATATAAGATTAATAGGGATAAAAGAAAAAAATGAAAACACAAATGATATCAAGAGGCTATTTACAGAAGCAATAGCTGAAAACTTCCTAAACATGAGTATGGAAACTGATACGGATTAGTGAACATATAGAACTCCAAATAGCCATAACCAAAACAAAACTACACCCAGACATGTAATAATCACCATCCCAGAAATCCAACATAAGATCTGAATATTAAAAGCTGTTAGAGAGAAAAGACAGGTCACCTATAAAGGAAAACCTATCAGAATCACAGCAGACTACTCAACACAATCAAGTCAAGAAGAGCATGGAGCGAAGTTTTTCAGATCCTTAAAGAAAACGACTTCTAACCCAGACTGATGTACCTGGAAAAACCGTCTGTAAAGATGGATGGAGAAATAAGATACTTCCATGACAAAGAACAGCTGAAGAACTTCATGATCACCAAACCAACCCTACAAAGAATACTGAAAGACATTCTAGATACACATAGGAAAAAAACACTAAGTAAGACAAACAATTAATCAGAATGGAAAGCTAAGATACAACACCAGAAAGATAACATGTCAACAATAAACCAATATATGACAGTTATAACCATTAATGTAAATGGCCTCAATTCAACAATTAAAATAAACAGACTGGCAGAATGGATCAAGAAACAACATCCAACCATATGCTGTCTACAAGAAACCCATCTAACCCAAAAGGAAACTCATAGACTGAAAGTCAAAGGATGGAAAACAATACTCCATGCAACACAAACTCAAAAAAAAGTGGGGGTAGCTATTCTGTTTGCAGACCGTGTGAACTTCAAACCAAGAATAGTCCGAAGAGATAAAGAAGGTCACTACATACTAGTTAGGGGAAAAGTGCAAGATGAAGAGATAACTATCTTAAATACATATGCACCAAATTCCAGAGCACCCAACTACACAAAGCAAGTATTAACAGAAATGAAAAACCAAATAGGCAATAACACAATTATAACAGGAGACTTTAACACACCATTGACACAAAGGGATAGATCAACTTGACAGAAAATCAGCAAAGAAATAACAGAACTGAATCACACTTGTGAACAAATGGATTTGATAGACGTATACAGAGTGTTCCATCCAACAACATCAGAATATACATTCTTCGCACCAGTACATGGGACATTCTCTAAAATAGACCATATACTAACCCACAGAACATATTTTTTAATCTTTTTTTTTATTTAAAGAGAAAAAAAACAGGAAAAAGGTAGAAATATTACAGAATTTCAAGAAAAGAAGATAAACAGTAAGAAATCACTAGGTGATACATTACATATTGTTCTTTTTAGAAATAGTTATTCAAGTTACAGAATTAAAGCACACAAAGTGGACACTAAAGCAGTGAGAGTGCAAACAGATCTGTTCAACAATCCAACAAGAACCTAGAAATATGGTCATCAATCCCACACATGTAGACATACATGCAGCTATATCTTTTATAGCACTTTCTATTTCCTCTTTTTTACAATAGCAATTATGTATTTTTAAATTTTTTTTAAAGAGAAAAAAAAACAGAAAAAAGAGTAGCAACAATACAAATACAATTTGAGCCAGGCATGGTGGCGCACACCTGTAACCCCAGCACTCAGAAGGCTAAGGCAGGAGGATCTTTGCAAGTTCAAGACCAGCCTGGGCTACAAAGTGGTCTCAATGCCACCTGAACTGCATAGTGACAGTCTGTCTCAAAAAGACAAATCCCCCCCCAAAAAAAAAACCCACCAAAACCCCAAGCAGATATAATTTGAAAACATTTTGCCTCAGTTAAAGCAATTAATGATTTAATTGCATTTTCCAAAATAAATTTAAGTGATGGCTATAATAATAGACAGAGAAGCAGTAGAGATGTCAATGAAACTTTTTTCTATAATCAATTTTAATAATTTTTATAATATTAAAAATTTTATTATAATTTAATAATGGTTTTAAATTAACCATATCATTTAAATATTAGTGAACATTCTCCACATTGTGCAATGCTTTATACACCAGATAATGAATGTGTATTTGGTTTTTCATGTCCATTAGTATCTGTCTTATATAGTTGGGTGCTCCTGTATTTGGCGCATATATATTTATAATTGTTAGTTCTTCCTCTTGAATTTTACCACTAACAAGTATGCAGTGACCTTCTCTATCTCTTTTAATATTTTAGGTTTGAAGTTCACATTGTCTGCAAATAGAATAGTTACCCTTGCTTTTTTCTGGGTTCCTGTTGCATGGAATACTGTTTTCCATCCTTTGACTTTTAATCTATGAGTTTCCTTTTGGGTCAGATGTGTTTCTTGTATACAGCATATTGTGGGGTCCTTCTTCTTGATCCATTCTGTCAATCTGTTTCTTTTTATAGGTGAATTGAGGCCATTTACATTTATGGATATCATTGATATGTACTGGCTTGACTTTGCCATGTTGTGTTCCAATAGTTTCTTTCTACTTTTCCTCTTATTTAATTGCTTATCCTACCTGGTGGTTTCTTTCTGTTGTTGTTTTGGGGATTGTGGTCATTTTTATCTCTGTCTAGTATGTCTTTCAGTATTCTTTCTGGGGTTTGTTTGGTGGACATGAATTTCTTCAATTGTTCTTTGTCATGGAAGTATCTTGTTTCTCCATTAAATTTGAATGAAAGTTTTGCTGGGCACATCAGTCTGGGTTGAAGGTTGTTTTCTTTCAGGGCTTGAAATACCTCACTCCAAGATCTTCTTGACTTGAGGGTTTGTGCTGAAAAGTCTGCTGTGATTCTAATTGGCTTTCCTTGATAGGTGAGTTGTCTTTTCTCTGACAGCTTTTAATATTCTGTTTTTATGCTGTATGTCTGGGATCTTAATTATTATGTGTCTTGGTGTGGATTTATATTGGTTGTGACTGTTTGGTGTTCTATATGCCTCATTTATCTGCATATCAGATTCTTTCCCCATGTTTGGGAAATTTTCTGCTATTATTTCTGTAAATACTTTATGTATGTCATTTGCCTGGACTCCTGTATCTTCGCTAGTGCCCATTATTCTTACATTGTTGTTCCTGGCATCATCATGAAGCTTCTGGATTGTACTTTCATGCTGCTTTGTTATTTTTAACTAGCTGTGATCCTGTCCTTAAGGTCTGAAATCCTATCCTCAGCTTCCTTTAGGCGGTTTTGCACACTTTCAATAGAATTTTTTGTTTCTTGGATGTCTCTTTGAGTTTGTTTCATGAATTCTGATTGTTTTCTATATTGTTCATTCAAAGTTTCAATCAGTTTCCCATGCTCATGTACTTTTTTTCTCTAGTACTTCTTTAGCTGCATTCAACAACTCCTTTACTAAAGTTGTTATTTCTATGTTTGCATGGGAGAGTACTTCTAATTTGATTTCCTCTATAGCCTTATGCAGTTGTTTTCTTATTTCCATCACTATCTTTTCAGAGATTCTCAGTGTGTTACTTTTGGGGTCCTCTATTTCAATGTCTCCTATACTTGCTTCTGGTGAACTATATGTTTGAGACTGCATTTTGCTTTTTTGTTTTGTCATTTTCACTCTGACTGGTGCTTTCTATGTGTAGGAGGGGATGACACACACTCTTTTCAGACACACCAAAGTCTTACAGTTACCTGGAGGGGGTTTTACTATTGGCCCTATTTATCCCCTGTACACCTCTATTTTTGGGGTATACTCACCACATTGATACAGTCAATCCAGTGTAGTCCAAAGTTCACCACCTGGGAGCAAAGTTCCAAATTTCCTCACACTAACTGGAACCCACTGAGATCTTCTGATGTTCCAGGTGGGAGGGCAGGCCCATCTGTAGCAGTCCAGGGCAGTTTTCAGTCTTGGGTGGGCCTCCTTGATGTTCCTGGTGGCAGGGCAGGTCCTCAGTGGAGGTTACAGGCAGCCTTGCCCTGAGGCTTGCACTGATTTCCAGTGGCAGGGCAGGCCCTCAGTGGAGGTTCCGGGGAGCCTATGCCCGAGGCTGGCTTGTGCTGAGTTCCTGGTGGCAGGGCGGGCCCTTGGTGGAGGTTCTGGGGAGCTTACCCCTGAGGCGGGCTTGTGCTGTGTTTTGGTGGCAGGGCAGGCCCTTGGTGGAGGTTCTGCGGAGCCTACACCTGTGGCGGGCTTGGGCTGAGTTCCTGAATGAGATCTTACATTCCAAAGAACAGGTGAAAATGTCTTACAATTCCACACCTGAAGGGCTAAGGGGGCATAGTTCAATGGAAAGCACTTGCCTGGCATGTGTGAGCCCTGGCTTTGACCTCAGCACTAAAAGGGCCACAGAACATATTTAAGTAAATGCAGAAGAATTGAAATTATCCCATGCATGTTATCGGATCATAGCACCATGAAACTGGAAATTAATAATAATAGTAACTGCAAAAACCACACAAACACATGGAAACTAAATAATACACTCGTGAGCAATCAGTGGGTCACAGAGGAAATTAAAGAAAAATTAAACAATATCTACAAGCAAATGAAAATACAAATACAACTTACCTGAACCTGTGGGATTCAATGAAAGCAGTGCTCAGAGGATAATTTATTGCACTGAGTTCCCACATTAGGAAAACAGAACTAACACAAATAAGTAACCTGATATTACACCTGAAACATCTAGAAAAAGAAGAGCATGCCAAGCCCAAAGCCAGAAGAAGGGAGGAAATTATAAAGATCAGAGCAGAAATTAATGCAATAGAGACTAAGAAAACAATTCAAAGAATCAATGAATCAAAGAGTTGGTTCTTTGAAAGAATAAATAAAATTGACAAGCCCCTAGCCAAACTAATTTAAAAAAAGAAAGAAAAGACTCAAATTTATGCAACACAGAATGAAAAAGGGAAAATCACTACCAACCCTATGGAAGTACAAAAGATCATCAACAACTATTTCGAAAACCTCTTCTCTCATAGATTCAATAACACAGAAAAAATGGACAAATTCCTAGAAACATATGAACCACCAAAGCTGGATCAAGAAGATGTAAAACTGCTGAATAACCCAATTTCTATTAATGAAATTGAAAATGTAATCAAGTCCCTACCAACAAAGAAGAGCCCAGGCCCAGGATTCACAGTGGAATTCTACAAGAAATACAAAGAAAACTTAATGCCGACACTCCTCAAACTCTTCAATGAAATTGAAAGGGAAGCAATTCTCCCTAAGTCATTCCTGGAAGTAAATATCACTCTAGTACCAAAACCTGAGAAAGACCCAACTAAAAAAGAGAACTGCAGGCCAATCTCCCTAATGAACATAGATGCAAAAATTCTCAATAAAATATTGGCAAACAGGATGCAGCAAATCATCAAGAAGATTATACACTATGACCAAGTGGGACTCATCCCAGGCATGCAGGGATGGTTCAACATATGTAAATCAATAAATGTAATCCACCATATCAATAGAGCCAAAAGCAAGAATCACATGATCATTTCTATAGATACAGAAAAAGCTTTTGATAAGATTCAACACCCATTCATGATAAGAACCTTATAGAGAATTGGAATAGATGGTTTTTACCTCAATATGATAAAGGCTATCTACAACAAACCAATAGTCAGTATCATATTAAATGGCCAAAAACTGAAAGCCTTTACCTTGAAATCAGGCACAAGACAAGGATGTCCCCTATCACTGCTCCTATTCAATATAGTACTGGAAATACTAGCCAGAGCAATTAGACAACAGAGAGAAATAAAAGGAGTAAAGATAGGAAAAGAAGAAGTAAAATTATCATTATTTGAAGATGACATGATACCCTATATAGAAGACCCCCAAACCTCCATTGAAAGTCTCCTAGATATAATAAATAAATTCAGCAAAACAGCTGGATACAAAGTCAATACTCAAAAATCAGTAGCATTCTTATACACTAACAACAAAATCACCAAGAGAAATAAGAGAAGCCACACCCTTCACACTAGCATCCAAAAAAATGAAATACTTAGCAATTAATCTAACAAAAGATGTAAAAGAATTGTACAGGGAAAATTATAGTACCCTGAAAAAAGAAATCAAAGAGGACCTCAGAAAATGGAAATACATCCCTTGTTCATGGATAGGAAGAATAAGTATTGTAAAAATGATCATTCTCTCAAAATTGTTATACACATTCAATGCAATCCCAATGAAAATACCACTAACATACCTCATAGATCTAGATCTGGAACCAGAAGAGACCTAGAATAGCAAAGGCAATTCTAAGCAGCAAAGTCAAGACAGGAGGCATCATAATCCCTGACTTGAAATTATACTACAAAGCTACTGTAATAAAATCAACATGATATTGGAATAAAAACAGACCTGAAGATCAATGGACTAGACTAGAAGATACAACTACTAACATGCTCATCCACCTTATCTTTGATAAAGGAGCCAAGCATGTTCACTGGAAGAACAACACTCTAATAAATGGTGCTGGAAAAACTGGCTATCCATATGCTGAAAACTAAAATTAGACCCATGCCTATCACCATGTACTAAACTAAAATCCAAATGGATCAAAGATCTAAATATTAAAACAGAAATACTAAACCTGTTGGAAGACAAAGTAGATAAAAATCTTGAAGACATAGGGATAGTTAGAGAATTCATGAACAAGAACCAAACTGCATGGGAAATACTTCCCAGAATCAATAACTGGGATCACATTTTATTAAAGAGTTTCTGCATGTCCAAAGAAATCTCCAGCAGAGTGAAAAGAAAACCTACAAACTGGAAAAAAAAATCTTAGTGAACTATCCTTCAGACAAAGGACTTCTGTCTAGAACTTATAAAGAATTAAAAAAAAAAAAATCAGACCCCCAAAATTCAAAGACCCAATCCAAACAAAAATGGGCATCTGAGATGAACACACAGTTCTCAGATGAAGAAATACCAATGGCAAATAAATACATGAAAAAATGTTCATCATCATTGGTCATTAGAGAAATGCAAATTAAAACCATACTGATATACCATCTCACTCCAGAAAGAATGGCCAGGATCAACAAAACTACCAACAACAAATGCTGGAGAGGCTGTGGGGGAAAAGGAACTCTTCTGCACTGTTGGTGGGAGTGTAGACTGGTGCAACCACTGTGGAGGTCAATCTGGAGATTCCTCAAAAAGCTGAGGTTGGAGGTCCCATTTGACCCAGCTATTCCACTCTTAGGCATATTCCCAGAAGATCTGAAAACATCTTACCACAGTGATATATGCGCACCCATGTTTATAGCAGCACAATTTGTAATAGCCAGATCTTGGAAACAAGCTAAGTGCCCATCAACCGAGGTATGGATTAAAAAAACTGGTACTTTTATACAATGGAGTACTACACAGCTATAAAAAATGATCACATTGAGATATTTATAAATAAATGGATGCAACTTGAATTTATACTCATAAGTGAAATAAATCAAACTCACATGTATAAATACCATATAGTCTCCCTAGTATAAGAAATGGTAAGAGTACAGAAGATTTTATGGAAATCATGGTTCACTATTATGCTGCTTTAATGTCTTATGTTTTCATTCATTGGTTGGAATGGTTTTATTCTGTTTTGTTTGGTCTTAATATATGTGATCATATGAACAGTTACTTTGAAGACAAGACAATATGGCAGCCATTGTTGATTTAATATCATCTTGCCCTGAAGTCCTACCATACTCTTGTTTTTCTATTAACATAGGTTCTATTACATTGTGTCTTATTGGATTTTAATATGTATGATAGTAAAAACAAAATTTTTATAGAAAATGAGATAATATAGTAGTCATTGTTCATCTTCAGTTATTTGGTTCAGAATGCCTTGCAATACTTCCATTCTCTTGAGTTGTTTTATTCTATTTTGTTATGTTTGACATTATTGTCTGTAAAGCTAAGCTCAACTATTTCAAAGAAAGAGACATTATGATAGCTACTGTTAATATCCAATTGTCTTGTTGTTAAGTGCTATGTTGCTTACATTGTTCTGTTCTGATCTGCTTAGATCTGTCCTCTTTTGTTTTATTCTCTTTAAAATAAAAATAAATAGAAAAAAAAGGAAAGCAGAGGAATGTCCCTGAGATCTGCTCCCCACTCATGAGCCAAGGTGACAACTCAGCCTCTACCCACAGTGACCCTATTTTGATGGACACAGAGAGTGGTAGAAAAAACAGGTGGAAGACAGGAGATCAGAGGTAGGCTTTTAGTGTGGTCACCTAAGTGGAACAAGCTCACCCCTTGCTGCTTCTGTTTTTCTGTGTGTAAAATGAGTATGTTAAATTGCCATTGAAGGATTCTGCCCCTCTTGAGAGCCTAAGATGACTTCTTTGAATCTAGATATTCCTGATCCACCCTCCTGCTACCAAAAAGCCAATGCGAATAGCATAATTTCAATTAAGTTTGGTGCCAGAGAAACTGATGTGTCCCTCCATGAACGATGACCCAGCCTGGCATGGAATCTTCAGCTGGACTCCAGATCTGAGTCTTGTATGTCCCCTTTTTGTATGCCACACAATGCATACCTTCCCCAGTGCCCTCCCTGTCATCCAAGCAGGGCTTCCCCTAGTCCTTCCTTTGGCTCAGTCAGCACGTGGCATGGAGGCCATCCACACATGTGCCTTTCTCCCCAGTCAAATGGCAAACTCCCTGAGAACAAGTTATTCTTAGTGACATAGGACACCCAAACATGGCAACAGTAGATGCTTATTAACACAAGCCAAACTAAAGAATTGAATAAATAAATGAATGGATGGATAAATAATGCCAAAGACCTCAATCCAAAACAAAATGAAGCTTCTTTTCTGTACATTATCTAAAAATTCTCATTTTGGTGCAGGAAATAATCTTATCAAAAAACAAATTTTTGAATAGTTATTCAGAGGTGCATATTATGTTCCACATGAATCAATTTCTAAAATCAAAGATGAAAGCAGCATGAGATAAACAATTATGGAAACCTAAAACTCTGGACTATGAGACTAAAGCAACACTTGCCAGTCCTTACAAATGAGTCTTCCCAGGTCCACTGGGAAGATGGTCTGTGTCTTAAGGTGTGTGCTTAGGTTCAGCTGATCTACTTAAGGAATAGCTGTGGTGTAAAAGAATCTCAGTTTTCTATTTTATGGAGAATTAACAGATCACAAGAACCAGCATATATTTCCACTCAGCACATCTCTGACTTGCATATGTGTTTATTTAAGTTAAATAAAATTGGAAGGAGCAGCTAATAGCCACAAGATTGTTGGAAAAATTATTTTAAAACCACCAATTGGGCATGCAATTTAGTGGTAGAGTACTTCCCTAGCCCTGGGATCAATCCCTAACACCACAAAGGAAACAAAAAAGATTTTAAAGTTCATGCTGCCATTTTCTGTCCTTTAGGAAGATAGTTGAAAGTTGACTGTGATTTTTTAAGGTAAATGAAAACAAAGTATCCAACATTGCAAATTGCAACTTTCTGATGGTTTTAGAAATCTAAGAGGAATTCATTTCCTTCTTCCATCCTCTCTACCTTCTTTCTTTCTTCCTTACAAAAGAAGCATAGGACATTGTTGGAGCAACTGGCAGAATGTGGATAAATTATGAGGATCAACTGTTAGTCATGGATCACTGTTCATTTCCCAATTTAGATGGTCATTTTAGTCACAATTCACCAGACAGACAGAATCAATAGGATGGATGGATGGATGGATGGGAACATATTAGCAACATTGGTCCTCAGAGTTATAGAGTCTGACAAGTCCCACATCAGGCCATCTACAAGCTGGATACCGTTGGGATGTTGGTAGCATGATTTCATCCACCTTAAAAGCCCTGAGAAACAGAGAGCATGAGCCCTGAAATCACAAGTCCAGAAAACCTAGAAATATGGTGCTCAAGTCAAGATTTTAAAAGTATACACATCTCAACTCTCCTTTCCTGTTTTTATTCTATCTGGACCCCCAGCCAACTGAATGATACAGATCCTCTTCTCCTAGATCATCTGGATTCACACACTGGTCTCTGGAAATGCCTTCACACACAAACTCCAGAAATAGTGCTTTACTGGATAAATGTTCTAAATATTTCTTAATATAGCCAAATTGTCATCTAAAACAGTCACCAATCAGTGCAAAGACTTTTTGTTAATCAGCAAAGTGTAGATCTGCTAGTGGCCCTGATGCTACCAGTCACACCAGTTAATGCCAGATCCCATCAATCAACAAGGCCAGCTATGCTTTCTGTTGCTACCAGCTGCAACCATTTGACAGCAGCTTGTGTCAGATGCTATTGGTTGCCTCTGCTGGTTGATAGTCTCTGCTGCTTTTCAAGGCTAACAGCCCCTAGTGATTACAGCTCTCACTACTCAGGATAAGAGTAGTGAGATAAGAATCCTGAGTAGATTTATAGGACCTTCCAGGCCCACACTATCTGGGAAATAAATGAAGAGCAGAATTACTGGCACAAGGCTTTTTTTTGAACAGGCCCTGTCAGTTCACAAGAAGGAGCCCTCCTAGACCACCCTGGGAAGTGTGAGGGGAGCCCTGTTTATATACAAAATGCAGGCCTATTGTTGACCCAAAGTGATGCCCACTGACTGGTCTAAATTCAACCATGCTGATTGATCTAAACTGATCTAATCTCAAACTTTCTGATCCCAGTCTATTGATTGGTCCAAATTCAAGCAGGGACTATAACTTCTGGAGGAGTGTGGGGCATCAAGAACAACTGCAACTGTCATGGCAGCTCTATAGCTGAACATAAAGAGCTGCAGCCATTTGATTGACAGCTGTCAAGTCTCCTCAAAAATGGTGAAAAAAATGGGGAATCTTCAGAGAATGGTTAGCTATGATAATCACAGTTTACTAAGATTTGCAGAGATTAATAACGGGAGGCCATGTCCACTATCACCACTCCTATTGAATATAGTTCTGGAAACACTAGCCAGAGCAATCAGACAAGAGAGAGAAATAAAAGGAAGACCAGAAAAGAAGAAGTTAAATTATCATTATTTACAGATGACATGATACTCTACACAGAAGACCTCAAAAACTCCATTAAAAGACTACTAGAATTAATAAGCCAATTCAGCAGTGTAGCTGGATACAAAGTCAACACTCAAAAATCAATAGCATTCCTGTGTACAAACAAAAAACTCAGCAAGAGAGAAATTAAGGAAATATCTCCTTTCACAATAACATCTTAAAAAATGAAATACTTAAGAATCAACCTAACCAAGAATGTAACTAAGAATGTAATATACAGAATCAGAGGTCGGCCCCCGAGATCCCACCACCGCCATGCTGGAACCCAGGAGGCTGTACAAAGAAGCCATTTACCTGCCCTCTTAATGAGCACTTTCCTAGGGCGTCAGCCAGGATCAGGCCCAGTAGTATTTCCTGTGAGCCTACCAGTGCACAGGCTTGGAATCCAACACCCCCCTCCCCATTCATTATGGTTAATTGCTTTACTCTTTTCATTATTCTCTTTTGATTGATTTTATAATGTTCTGTTTTTGGTTTAAATTCGCTATACTTAATTGAATAGACAGCTACTGTGAAGATAGTGAGTTATAGTATGGTACCTATTACTGTTATTCTGCTAACCTGCTGTGAAGTTCTGTACCAAATTCTCTGCACTGTCTCAATTAGCTTTGTTCTATCTTGTTCTGTTGTATTTCTACTACCATCAAAATAAAATTAAAAAAAAAAGAATTTAATATATGCTGAAAATTATATTACTCTAAAAAAGGAGATTGAAGAAGATAGTAGAAAATGGAAGGATATTCCTTGCTGTTGGCTAGGAAGAACCAATATTGTGAAAATGGCTATACTCCCAAAACTGTTATACAGATTTTACACAATCCCAATCAAAATACCATTAACATACCTCACAGATTTTGAGAAAACACTCCTAAAATTTATTTGGAAACAGAAGAAACCTAGAATAGCAAAGGTACTTCTGGGCAACAAAGGCAAGACAGGAGGCATCTCAACTCCTGACTTGAAATTATACTACAAAGCTACAGTGATAAAATCAGCCTGGTACTGGCAAAGAAATAGACCTGAGGATCAATGGAACAGATTAGAAGATGCAAACACAATGACAAAGACACTCAGCCACCTGATATTTGACAAAGGGACTAAATATATTCACTGGAAGGATAGCCTCTTTAATAAATGGTGTTGGAACAATTGGCTTTCCACATGCTTAAGACTGAAACTAGAACCACGTCTATATATGCACTAAACTAAAGTCAACATAGATCAAAGATCTAAATATTAAAACAGAAACACTAAATCTACTGGAAGACAAGGTAGGTAGAAATTTTGGTGACATAGGGGTAGGCAGAGAATTCATGAACAAAACACAAACTGCATGGGAAACACTTCAAATAATCAACAACTGGGATCTCATATTATTGAAAAGTTTCTGCACTTCAAAAGAAGTCACCAACTGAGTGAAAAGAAAACCCACAGAATGGGAAACAATTTTAGCCAGCTACCCCTCAGACAAAGGACTTATATCTGGAACATATAAAGAATTGAAAAACATCAAGCCCCCCAAATTTAAACACCCTCTCCAAAAATGGACATTGGAGATGAACGTATAGTTCTCAGAAGAAGATACACAAATGGCAAATAAATATATGAAGTGTTCACCATCACTGGTCATTTAAGAAGTGCAGATTAAAACAGCATTGAGATTTCATCTCACTCCAGAAAGAATGGCTGCCATCAAGAAATCAACTGAAAGTTGGGGATTTAGCTCAGGGACATAAGTGCCTGCCTGGCAAGTGCGAGGTCATGAGCTCAATCTGCAGTACCAAAAAAAAAAAAAAAAGAAAG
>PVLA01012404.1:0-44724 GCA_004027455.1 Hydrochoerus hydrochaeris | reverse complement strand
AACCGATTTACTAGTTTCCAATTTGCTAATGGAACACAAGTTGTGTTCCAGTGTAGGAACTGTATGAGGGAAGAAAGCAGAAATTCCATATGAAATGTTACAATTTCAAAACAGAGACTTGTATGGTACAGTCTCTGGATTCCAGACAGAAATAATCACATTGGCCTCTATATGGCAAAGCAAAGCAAAGCAAAGCAAAGCAAAGCAAACTGGTGCTGCTGATGCCAACACGTCACCATGAAGGAAATGCTGATAAGGAAAGCCTGAAAAAACAGCCTGAGATGGAAACTTCCAACGACAAAGTTACAGGGGGAGTAGATGTGGCCCATGAGTTATGCAGCCACTATGATGTCACCTGCAACACAAAGCACTGTGTTTTACTGGGTCCTAAGCATGTGTGGCATAAATACTTTGACAGTTTACAAAGAAAAGAACAAATACAAAATATCATGGAGAAGTTAGTTGTCTTAGAGGAGTAGGACTGGAGTTCATTTACGACAGAGGGGAAAAAAAAGTTTCTGCCCAGGGAACTATGCTAAAAGAAAAAAAAGAAAAAAATCGTAGAGCACACTGTGAGCTGACAGGTGAACAGGAAGGCACAGCACCACAAAGACCTACTGTGACCACAGGGGAACAAGAATGATGTCAACTGTGCCCCACAGTACAGGAAAACAAAACATATGTACCATCAATGTGAGTGATGCTTCTGTGTGCAAGGCGCAGTTGTCATGCATGAAGACGGCCTTGGGTGTGACAGTTGAAGCAAGGATTATTTCCGTGGTGGATTTTGGTTCAGGTTTACACCATAGTTCACATAGATTTTCATTCTTGAAGTTGCTGTCTAGGTTTTGTAAGCAAGTGCACAGCTGACGTGAAAATGTCAATGTCCACTGTGAACATCCCTCACACACTGCAGGTTGTATTTGATTGTATTGTATCTGAATTCGCTGCTAAGTGGATGTTGTGCTATAACATGGTGGGAAGCTCCTGACAAACCAGGAGAGAAGAGAGGTGAGAAGACCGCCCCCTAGGAGAGGAAAGATAAGCACCGGAGCTGTCAGTGCCAGACTTGGGCATGGCACATGCGGCTGTCACGTGTGAAGACGGCCTTGGGTGTGACAGTTGAAGCCAAGCTTATTTCTGTGGTGGACTTTGTCTATGTTTACACTGTAGCTCACGTAAAAATTTATTTATGATGTTATCTTTTAGGTTTTGTAAGGAAGCACACAGCAGATGTGAAAACGTCATGTCTATTCTAAGCCCACGATACTTGTTACTTAATACTTTATTGATATTTATGTTCCTGTTGACTACACACTGTATAATGTAATAAGAACCCCCTGACAACACAGCCAGGCCACTGAGATGTCAAGTGTGTCCTGGGAAAAGGCCAGAAAAGCAAGAGCCATGTGATGTGGCATACGTGATGTGTAAGGAATATGCTGTCATGTGCGCAGACGGCCCTAGGTCTGTGATAATTGAAGTAAAGAATATGTTTTTGTAGAGTGCTGTTGGTGTTTTCTTTGTGGTTCACATGGAAATTCATTTCTGATATTCTTTTTTAGTCTTTATGCACCAAAAACCAGTCTATGTTGAAAAATGTTGATTTTTTTGTTTTGTTTTGAGCCAAGTTCTTGCTACACAATTCAGTGTGGCCTTAAACTCCAGGTGATCCCCCTGTCTCAGCCTCCGAAGTGCTGTGTATGGGCCACCATGCCTAGTGGTGCTTTATTTATAAACACTCAATAAATATTAAAAACTCAATACTTTACTTTTGTGACTTTTTTTCCTGCTAAGTATGATTGTTTAATATAACACTCATAAAATTAATACTTCATCAATAGAAATATTGTAAAGAATAATGGATAGACCCACATTTATCTGCCTTGATGATACAATTAATCTTATGTTTCAATTCGTGAAATGCCTGTCTCAATATAGTTTTTTCCTATGCTCTAGACTTTCTTCCCAGTGTATAATTCTGTGACTCTAGGAGGACTTTAGCCATTGTCCCCTGGTGAATTCTGTTTGGGTTGTTGCAGTTTCATATTAATGAGGAAATTTTATTTTTAAATTATTATTATTATTTTGATACAAGGTCTCACCATGTATGTATGCCAGGTCAGCCTTGAATTCATGGTGACCCTCTTGCCTCAACATGCCATCAGGTTTAATGAAGATATTTTAAAAGGTCTCACATCTTTTTTAAAAAAGGTCTTCCTTAGCCACCTCTGTATGGTGGTACCTGCCTGCAATCCCAGCACTCCAGAGGCTGAGGCAGGCAGATCACTGTGAATCTGATGCTAGCCTGTGCCACAAAGCAAGTTCAAGGCCGGCCTGAACTGCATAGTGATATCCTGTTTCAAAAAACAAAACAAAACTATGACAACAAAATGACTGATTTTGTTTGTCAACTCTAGTGAACCAAGCAGGCCGGAATGGCAGTGCCTTAATAAGTACTTCCTTGAGCAGCAAAGAAAGAGAAGCAACAGCTGTTTCCAGGATAGTCTGGCCAGGAGCTTTAGGCATCTGAGGGAGGTCAGGTGGCTTGAGATTCTGGACACCTGAAGGGTTGTGGAGGAAGGAGGCTGAGAACCAGGTGTGCGGATCTTCACAGTGTGCCTGGAAAGGAAGGAAGGAAGGAAGGAAGGAAGGAAGGAAGGAAGGAAGGAAGGAAGGCTGGCAGGCAGGCGGTAGGGAAAACAAAATTCACGGTTGAGGAATTTGCTCTACTTGGAGAGCAGAGATGATAGTTCTCACCTAAACCAATGCAAGCTAGGAGTTGGCCAACTGTTGGTTCAGGCTTTAAGGAGACGCTCCTGAGACCAATGCTCAAAGAAAGGTACTCAGAGTCAAAATTTAGAATATCACATACCTTAGGAAAGTTTCTTCCCCCTACTCTGAGCTGGTGGACCCTCCTTCAACACCCCACCCCTGCCCCGGCAGAAGACTCCTCCTGGGCTGAAGGGAAGAACTGGGCTAAGTATGCAGAGCGTGGAGTCAGTTCCTCCATCTGGACCTCCACTCGTCATGTGGGGGCTTCTTTCCGGCATGGCTCGAATAATGATGGGGGAAAATTCCTCCAAGCCATCACGGAGCTTCCACACTGCGTCACTTCCAGCAGAATGTGGCTTGCTTTCCTCTAACCCAAAGCCAGGGGGTTCTGGCACAGCAAAGTAACGACCATCTGCAAAAACCTTCACCCGAGTGAGAAGTGAGAATCTTGCTCCGGGTTTGCAGAGCACAAGTCGAAGCCAGCGCGCGTCTCTTCCCCCACGCTTGGGCGCGGAGGGCGGGAGCAGAGGGGGAGGGACGAGGGGAGAGGCCGCCCAGGTTCACGCCGCCGCCCCGCCCTCCGGCTCGCGGCCGATTCGGTGCTGCGGCTGGAGCCGGCGGCGGGCGGCTGGCGGGCCGGGCAGGGTCTGGCCGAGCCTCGCGTCGCGTCGCGTCGCCCGTGCAGTGCGCCGGCTGTCCGGGAGATGGCTTCTCACCTCTCGCCCGCTGCTCCCGCTATTGTCTCGCCCGGGGTTGCCTGACTGCCAGCTCGCGCACGCTCTCGGCGGAGAGGACTGCCCGCTCCGGGCTGGTCCCTGAGCCCTTAGCTGCCTGTGTCCTCCGCACCCCCGCCCCGTGCCAGGGACCCCGGGGCCGGAGACCAGCGGCCAGGGAGCGGCCTGGGAGGAGGCTAAGCGCGGCCGGCCACCTCACATCGCGCGGGTGCAAGGGACGCCCGGAGCCACAGAGCGCGCCGGGGAGGCGCGGAGCGGGAGCCCAAGTCGCCAAGCCCACGACACGTCGGGAGTTGCAGCGGAGCCCGCCGCCCGCTCAGGTAGGACACACACACAGCCACGAGCAGCGGCCCAGGAGTCTGCTGAGTGGCCTGCAGCCGAGGCGGCGAGGTCAAGGGACTCTCCTTCCAACATGGCAACAGCCGGAGATGCAACAATAGAGCGTCTCGGCTGCCCGGAGACAGGCTGAGCAGCGGATGCCGGGCGATCTGAGCACCACCCGTGGCTGCCAGCAGGTTGCTCAACCCTACCTCTCGGCGGTGGCGCGCCTGCAGCTCGGGGCCTCCTGGTCCCGCACCCCCACTCCACCCCTTCCCTCTGGACAGGCTTCCTGGCTTCTGGCTGTAGGGCCATCTGAACCAACCAGTAGCTTGGGGATTTGTTTGCTTGTTTAAGATGAGAAATAAAATACAAAACCTGCCCCAGAGTGGAGGTGATCGGGTGGTGCCTTCTGTTCAGTGGGTGAAGAGTCAGCTTCTGTGTATGTTTATTTAGCCAGGCAGAGGGTAGAACTGGCTTCTGCCTTATAAGGAGACTGCAGCAAAGGGAGGCTGGAAGCTGGAAGAGGGAGAGGGACCCTTAGGCCTGAAAGCCCTGGCTCTGCTCATGAACTAGCTCCCCTGGCCTGTACTTGTCTCTCCTCAGTTCCCAACAGTGGTGGCTTTGATGGGGACTTGAGGGGGAGGTACAATCACACCAGGAAGCCAAGGTGGGCTGAGGTGGGGTGGGGAGCCCAGGGACTTGGCAGGCTCCTGGGTTGTGGAAAGATGTTACCAAATGTATGAGGGTGTGTGTGTGTGTGTGTGTGTGATCCATCGATCTGCCATTGTTCTTGTCCCTTCAAGTCAGCTAGCTTTTCACCCTGCATTTCTCTACCCTTGTCCCACCAGTCATGCCTGGGATGGAATCTCATTGTTTCTGCCTGCCCTGTTTTTTCTCAACTCAGCTGGGGAGTTCTGTACTCTGGGCTGGCCAACCAGTCCCAGCAAGCCACCAGAGATTCTTTAGCACAGCTACCACAGCTCCCAGAAATGGGCCAGCGCTGCCCCTCCTTCTTTTTCTAAACTACCTGACTGTCTGGGATATGGCCAAGCAGATGTAAGCAATTTGCACTGAATTCCAGCCCTTGACCAGTTCTGAATGAAAACTTAACTCTATTGCTCACTGTTCTTGGAAGAATATTAGGAAGAGAAATGGCCCAGGGGGTGACAACTCTGACCCCACAATGCTCTTCCTTTCCCCTACTGCAGCTGCAAATTGCAGAGCACAGAGGCCCTGAATCTTTGGAGTCACAGCTCCTCTAGAGCCTGGCAGTCCCATCTGGGGTTGTGTCCGTGGAAAAATTAAATTGAGGCACATTTTATGGTTCTGCCTGGCAGCCAATGCCTGAGGAGATGGTGACTCTGAGCTGGAGCCCTGGACCCAGGTTGTGGCTGCCTCTCCTTTGGCTTTTTGAGTGAACCCAAGGTTTAATTTCCATGGCTCTGCTGATTATGTGTGTGTGTGTGTGTCTGGGGGGTGAATGTGATCTAGCTCTCAGGCCCAGCCAGAAGGCATCTGGTTCATTTTGCTTTCCTCTGGGAGCCAAGTGAGGAGGACCCAGGAAGCATACTTGCGTGGGAAGTGTCAGTTTATCTGAAGCCCTGGGCACTTCTCTGGGGTGCTTCTTTGGACTTCCCTAGCAGTCTTTGCTATGACTTTGTTGTGTTCTAACAAACACTCCATACCGATGAAGCCCACTGATACTCTCTGTGGTGCCCCATCCAACCTAGGCCTGGTACTTTGCAGGTGGCTCGTGTCTGTGTTCGTTCAGCCTAGACAGTCATGAATGCCAGCAGGAACAAAAATGAGGGAAGCGAGTCTCTGTTCCCTTTGGCTGTTTGCAGCTTGTCATAAACTTCAAGTGCCTTGTGTTCCTGTCATATCTGTAAACATGGACAACATGATGTGAGAGGCAGAGAAAACGGTGTCCTGAGACCCAGGTTGGAGTCCAAGTGTGACTTGCTTCCCAGCTGTGGGAGCATAGGCAGTGTGTGCACCTGGCTGTCTGCACATTTGTAAAATGGGGGGAAAGTATAGGTGGCTCATAGGTTCTTTTTATGGATGAAATACACTACTTACCATAACAAAGTGAATAAAATTGTATATGAAAAAGCACTCTGGGAAGTGCAGAGTGTTACTCAAATGTTGATTGTCCTTTCTGGGTTTAGTATCCATCCTAAAGGAGGGAGAGCAGTCAGGGGTGTGCATGGGGAGCGGAGAGGAGGCTGTGGAGTAGGGAGTTTCCAGATCTTTCCCTATGGCTAAGGGTAGAGGGATCTGACAGTATTAAGGCAGTTGTTCCTTAGGTATTTCTCTTTAAATGGAGTGGGCCAGATGAGAACTGGGAAAGGACGGTTGCTTACTATTCGCAGAGAAGTGGGGAGGGACAAACACCTTCCAAAGGCTGGCTATGCCTATGGATGGAGTAGTGCTGAGCTGGCAGATATTATAATAGCTCGCACAGATTGATATCAGCCTGCGAGTAAATGACAGAGGTGGGATTTGAAGCAAGCACTCTCACTGCATGTCCTGTGCTCATAACCTCCATGCCACTATCAGAGATACTGGGTCTTAGGAGAACAGAAAGGAGAGTCAGGGTTGCAGAATCTACCCATCATCATGTTTCAGAGAGAAGTCAAACATTATTTTTCTCTTTGGAAACTACTTTCCTCTCATCTTACATTTGGCTTCTGTGCTATCCCTTCTTCAAAACATCACTTAATGCCTCTTCTGCTGAGCCTTCCTCTTTAACCCTAGCCAGGCTTTCTCACTAGAGACTGAGCATTGTTGTCTCCACAGATTTCTCTTTGACACTGGCTTTTCTTTTTTTTTTTAATTTTTACTTTTATTCATGCATGTTTGCAGTACACAGTGATTCTGTTACTAGTGGGGAGTTAGTCTGTGTATGTAACACATCTTTTTTCGCCCCCTTCCCCTCTTTTTATCTCTTGGTCCCCTTCCCTTTTGTAAAAGACCTATTTCCCTATTGCCAATTGTCTGTCTTTTATTTTGCTCTTTATTTATATTTAGGTTTCTCATATGGGAGAAACCATGCAATATTTGTTTGTGTCTATAATTTACATCACTTAACATCATGATCTCTAGGTGCATCTATTATCCTACAAGTGACTCAGGTCTGTCATTCTTTATGGCAGAATTGTACTCCATTGTGTATAAATGCCACACTTTATCTGTTCTTCTGTTGATGGGTGTATAGGCTGATTCCAAGATTCAGCTGTTGTGAGTTTTGCTGCTATAAACATGGGTTTGAGGGTATCACTGTAATATGATGTGTTTTACTCTTTCAGGACAATACCTGGAATGAGAATAGTTGAGTCAAATGGAATTCCTAATTTTAGATTTCTGAGGAATCTCTATGCTAATTTCCACAGTGGCTGTACTAGTTTATATTCCCATCAGCTATACAGAAGTGTTCCTTTTTCTGCACAGCCTCACCAGCATGTGTTGTTATTTGATTTCTTGATTATAGCCATTCTTTCTGGAGTAAAGTAGAATCTTGGTGGTTTAATTTACGTTTCTGTAATGAAAAGTGTCTGTTCATTTCAGTTGCTGCTTTTCTTCTTGGCTGTTCTTCCGCTATGCTTTGTTCCTGGTCTGTCTCTGGCCCTGTGACGCCTGTCCTGGAGGGTACGTCCTGCTCTGTCTCCTTTTCCCTGTCTGAGAGCTACACCATACATGTACTTCATTGCTTATGCCCTGGCCTGGCTAAACCTGCTGAGCAGGAATAAGCTTAGCTAGGATTCTTTCCTGTCTGTCTGTCTGTCTGTCAGTCACTATGTCAGAATGTCAGTCTGTCTGTCTGTCTGTCTGTCTTTCCCCCTTTTCCACTCACTAGTTTGGTATCCTTTGCTGTAAACCAGAAGGCATTAGAATGAGGGAAAGAGAATAGCCTGCCAAAGAGATTCTGTTTTGAAACACTCCAGTTCTCCTTGTCTGGTGGGAGAAACAAGCAGGAACGCTTGTCTCGGTTCACAGCTGAGCTTGACCCAGGTGATGGTAGTGATGGATTCCTCAACTGTGGACATCTCCTGCAAGCCCCACTGCTCTGAAAGTGGAGCATCTGTCGAATTCCTGAGTTCCCAGGCAGTTCTGTCTTCCAGAAAAGAAGGAAATGGGAGTGAATAGTAATGCCTTGAGAATAGATTTAATCCCAACCAGGAAAAGTGAGATGTATTGGGAACACAAACACAGTAGCCAGGGTGTCAGATTTCCACTCTAGACCCTAAGAAGGCAGATTTATTTTATTTTATTTTTTAGTACTGAACTCAGGACCTTCACATTGAGCTAAGTCCATAGTCCCCCTGCCCTACCACTTTTTTGTTCTTTATTTTGTGACAGAGTATCATTAAGTTGCCCAGGCTGGGTTTGAACTTGCAATTCTCCTGCCTCAGCCTTCCTGAGTGCTGGGATTCAGGCATGCATTACCACACCTGGTGAAAGAAAGTAGATTTTTTTTTAATTAAGACAAAAAATATATCACATAAATGTGTACAATGATGATTTATCAATAAAAATTCAAAAATTTAAACATTAAATTCCATTAAGAAAAGAGTGAAAGAAATGGAGATAAGAGTCAGGCATGGTGGCACATGCCTGTAACCCCTGTTCTTGGGAGGCTGAGGCAGGAGGCTCTCTAAGAGTTCAAGGCCAACTTGAACTATATAAGGAGACTCTCTCAAAAAGGAAAAAAAAAATAAAGGGGAAAAAACAGGAAGGAAAATAAAGTGAGAGAAAAGACAGTTCTTTGACAAGAGGCTCTGAAATACAGAATGGTTCCAAAGAGTTGGAAAATTCTTAGAAGTATGCTTTGACTCTGCTGTTGCAAACAAGGCAAATGTGGATGTCCTTGGGCAAGGTTGGGTGCAGAGAGCCGAAAGAAGACGCAATCAGAAGGCGTCAGTGTTGAGTGTCCACCAGTAGCGTTCTGAACATTGTCTAAAATTTCTACCTCTAAACCCAGGGGGAAATAGATGATGATGAAATTGTCTCTTCCCCTTATCAATGAGAAATAAGGAGATTTAGCAGAGTTAAGAAACATGCCCAAGATTATACTAGAGGAGATCCTCTAGTTTCTTTTGGTTTCAGGCTCCCCACAACTCCTCAATGCTAGGGTTGGAATCCAGGGTCCAGGCATGGTAGAAAAGTGCTCTACTACTAAGCCACACTCTCAACTCCAAGTTTGAGTCTAAGAAATCTGTTTTCTTCTGTCCTGTGTGAAAGGGACCTGAGAGATAAAAATATCAAGGAAGGCCAAGTCCTCAGTGAGAATGATGGTCCTCAAGGGTCAATAACAATGGAAGGGGCTCTGAAAGTTATCTCTGGGAAAGGATGTGATCACAAAGGGTTAAGTCTGCCAGATAATAGGTTTTTTGTTTTTTGTTTTTTGAGACAGGGTTTTACTGTACAGTTCATGCTGGCCTTGAACTCACTCACTAGCCCAGGCTGGCCATGAACTCTTGGTGATTCTCCTGCCTCAGCCTTTGGAGTACTGGGATTACAGGTGTGCACCATCATGCCTGGCTTGCCAGAGAATATAAAAAGGAATGCATTCATTAATTTATTCATTCAACAGAATTTGCAGTATAGCTTCACTCAGCCATTAGACATTTGAATGCTGCTTAAACCCTCCTCAGCATGCAGTGGCCGAGACAGGTAAGGCTCCTGTCCCGGGGGAGTTTATTGCTCAGAGAAGGTTTAGTACACCAAGTGTACGGTAAACCAGTCTTCTCTGTTTTACTGGTGGGGTTTCTATACTGGTAGACAGATCCCAGAGAATTACTTGGAGATATAATCTGGTTGAACTCAAGGAAGGTTTGAGAGGGACCTTTGTGATATTCTTGTGAATAAGTCTGGAAACAAAAGGCTGGTTAATTTTTCATTCAACAAAATATCTTCAGTGCCTATTCACATCCCTTCATGTAGTCATGAGTTCATTCTTCAAATGAGGGGCAATATAAGTTCAGCAAATGGGTAAGAGTGTAGCTGTGTGATCAGATATCTTGGGCTCCAAGTCTGCCCCCACCTCTTACAAGCTGTATGGCCTTGGGAAAGGCACTTAGTTTACCTGTGCTTCAGGGCTAGGGATGTAGCTCAATAGTCAAACACTTGCTTAGCATGCAGGGGGAGGTCCTGGGTTTATCTACACACACACACACACACACGCGCACACACACACACACACACACACACGCTACCTGTGCTTCAGTTTTCCTGCAGTAAGATGGGGGAAATAATAATATGGTGGGGACTTGTTAACATGAAATGAGTTAGTTCATGAACCAATTAGCTGATTCGTGTAAATAGAGGCTGATGGTGGCTAGGATTCTGTTATCCTCCCTTGCCAGCAAGTTAATGCTCACTGTAGAGATACAGCGTTGAATCCAGTATAGTCTCTGACCTTAAGGGAACAACACACTGTCTCCTCTCCCCAAGTTAGGTGCAGGATGAGTTTCTTCATGGAAGCAGCTAATGAGAGGGTTTCTGTGTGATGCTCTGAGATGTAATCTAGACAGCAGCTAATAGACAGGTAGAAACTAGGACCAGAGAATGGAAGACTTCAGAGGTCTATAAATGCTATGGGAGGCCTGCCTGGAAAGATACAGTATAATTTTGACATCAGAACCTCTGTCCTGCCTTGGGAGGTGCTGGTTAGACCACCCTCAGAGCGCAGTGCTTAGTAGTTCAGTACTGAGATGCACCTTGTGTGAAACACTGTGCTGGGCTGGGGCACTGGTAGAGCTGGCCTGCCTGGACCCCACCCTGATCCCCCTCTGTTGCTAACCAGCTGAGTGAAGGACTGAGACAGAATGAATTAAACTGAAACAGAAAGTTCATTTTACTTTCCCCTGTAGTTATTGGTTCCCTTGTCTTCCAAACTATGTTTTATTTTTATTTTAATTTTTGGTTTTTTTATATGCACGTTTTCTTTGTTGTTGGTTTTAGGTTTTTTTGGTGCTGGATATTGAACCCAAGGGTGCTTGGGGTGTGTGTGTGTTTCCAGTGGCCTGGGAGTGTTCTGAAGTGTAGAAGGAGAGCATGGGAGTGTTCTAGAATATTTGCCAACAACATTGTGAACTTTCTGTCAGATGTGATATGCCTGGGTTTCTGTGGCAAGATGGGGAAAAGATTTTGAATTTCGGACTCTCTAGATTCAGTTTAATTCTTGATTCTATCCTTTCCAGGTTGTGTAACCTTGGGGAAATTACTCAGTCCCTTTCCTGTTTTCTAGTTTCCTCATCCACAAAATAAGGATAATAATACCCATATTTAAGGATTGTTCTGAGAATTAAATAAAACAATACCTGGCACAAAATTCCAGAGGAAGTAAAAGGCCTGTTTCCTTCCATTTCTGTGGCAGTCACGGTCATGGAGCCTCCTCCCTCTCGTCTTCCACCTTCTCCTCTCTACTCTGACCTCTGTGCTAGTCGGTCATCACAGTGAGTACCTCTGGGGTTACTCATTTGCAGTGTACAAAATGCAGACTTCAGAATGGCATTTCCACGTGCTGCATAGGTATATCAGCCCAGCTCCTGGGGGTTATTGGCTCTGGTGTGTGTGCTCATATGGTTACACTCTGGCTATGCTCATCCAGCTATGAGTGATGTCAGCTTCTCCTTTCTGAGAAAGGCCCCACCTGTGGCTGCCCTGGGAGACCCTGGGTGAGGGTCACACTTGCAAGAACACCATGAAGAAGGGGCTGGTGGAATTTAAGTGTGCTGTGCTGTGGTGCTGTGCTAGATGGTACCTCTCTGCTGAGTGCCCCCTTTGTGGAGTATGAATTTGGGCTGTCTTTAGGAAGATGGCGGTCTCCCTTGGGACCTTTCTGTGCAATCTGGAAGACAGGAGTTTGGAGAAAGGCTTCAGGGCCTATACAGAGCAAAAATGATTGGTATATTCCTTCCTTGGTCTTCCTTACACACTGCCCAAAGTCACTTTCTTTGAAAATCTTTGTGACCTCTCTATGTGAAAAGATATAAAACAGTTGCTTTAACACCATCTTAGGCAAAGATGTTGGCTTTTAGCCCCAGATATCAGGGCCACCATTTAAGTTATGGAGACGCACGTGTGTGTGTGTGTGTGTGTGTGTGTGTGTGTGTGTGTGTGTGTTAAGGATGCACTAGAGAAAGACCTCGAGGAGAGATTGCAAGGGGTAACAGAGGGTGCTGCTGACGAATGTGGATAGGGAAGGAAAGAGGAGGAGGAAAAGCAGCAAGGGAGGTGGAAGGCATAGCCAGCACCCAGATTTGCCAGGCTCTGAGTCCCTAAGATCCAGGTGAGAATGGGAACCAGGGTACAGGCAGGCCCTTCTGGCTGTATGTGCAGAGATGTGGGGCTCAGGAGAAACTGAAACCTGACAGTCCTGGCTAGGACCCTCTGTGGTCTGCTCCCTCCTTAATCCCCTGCCTGTGGACCCTGAGTTGGGTTCCTGGGTAAAGTAGAATCCTTGGTCCAACCTCTGGTTCCATGTCCTCAGCTGAACTGGAGGAGGATACCCTTGTGGCTCCTACCAGGGACAGTGAAGGCATCTAGCTGGGAAACTGACTGGCCCTGGGGGAAGGATCAGGCTGGGCTGAGAATGGGTAAGGCCAGGGCTTGGCAAGATCAGTGACTCAGAGCTGCCTGGTAGGCAGGCTTGGGGCACCGTTCTCCAGAGAGGCTAGAGATTCCTGTGCCCAGGAGCCAGACCTAGGAGGCCTGCAGTAGAAATCCACTGCCTCCTTCTGGATGGATGTTCTTCCCAGGGACACTTCCAGGGCCTGCTGAGGTGGGCACTCCCCTCTGCAGCCTCTTTTTTTTTTTTTTTTTTTTAATGCAAATGTTTCTGGGAGGGGCTCACACCTTGGCCTCTGACACCCTGGTGTAAATTAGTGTCAGCTGTCTGGCAGTATTGCCTTTTATGTTTTTTTCTGGACTGGAGTATGGGGTCTGCTTGCAAGCTGATGTCCTTTTGCTTACCCTTCCAATCTCTGGAGCCGCCTGAGTCCTCCCAGCCTTCTTGACTTAGGAAATCGTATCTGTCCCTGGGGCCTTCCAGAGAGCCTGGGGCATTTAGGAAAAGGCCCTGTTGAGCCTCCCACCCTGACATTCTCTCTCCTGGTGCTCCCTGGCTGCTGAGGTTGTCTAGCAGGTATGCCAGAGGGCACAGAGGAAGGTCCTGCTTGGAGGAAGGCCCCAGTTGTCCTGGAACCTAGAAGGTACTGTTTCCTTTCTCTTTTGGGTTCAGACTTCCCTTTAATTTTCTCAGGTGTCTTTGCTAGTGACAAGGACATTGTTAAGGACAATGGATCCTCAAGTTACAACTCATATAGAAGTCTAACATACGAGTAACTTTGGTTATGGCCAGAATTTTAGTTTTAACTTGTGACCAAAGTCTTGAGTTATAACCCGAATGCAGGCTGCTTATGCTTCCAGATGGTCTTAGATCCAGATTTGACCCCTACCGAGTTCTGAAGAGAACATTACAACATCTTTTCCTGTATGTGGTTAATTGAGAAATCCTTAGAGTGTCTCGCTAAGGACACTGAGATCTGCCTATAGACAGGAGAGGAGACTTTGAAGGCTGTGTAGAGGAGCCTGAGCCTTCAATGGACAACCTGTGTTACAATCAGCCCTTGGGAATGAGTTGAGTTCGTATGTAGTAAGAGTCCAGTGTATATGACATCTTGTGGTCTGGGGCAGCTTCTCTTGAGAGTGTGTGGTTGTGCGTGTGGGTAGAGGGGGTCCTAGAAGGTAGAACGGGGATATGAAAAGAAGGGAATCTCATGTTTGTGAAGGTGGGGGTAGGAGGGGAAGAGAGAAGGGGGTATAAGGCTGTGGATAGGGGTATGGGGTGTGGGGAGGTGAGTGGGGTGTAGGGGTGTGGGAAGACGGAGCTGGATGAGCAGTGTGGCAAGATGGAGGGAAAATAGAGTGTATGACAAGATGGAGGAGGTGTAGAGATTGTGAGGTGATGTGAGGGCCGTGGTGTAAGCATGGAGTCAGGGGAGGTGAAAGGAGTGTGTGTGGGTCAGGGAAAGGTGGGATATGTGTGGGTGGGAAGAGGTAGGCATGTTTGGAGGGCAGCTCCGTTACGTGATTCCCGTGGTGTGAGTCCCTGAGAGTGACTGTGGTCTATCAAGGATTATCTCTGGAGAGCTACATTCATTGAAGATGATCGGCTGTGTGATTGCATCTGCATTGCTGGTTTTAGCATGCTGTGGTGGCAGAGACAATGGGCAGGGCTTGGGGACACATGGTGCTGAGCTTGCCTCTGGCCTGGGGCGGGCCTGGTCCTCAGCAGTTCCTGTGGATGACTGGCTGGGCCCTCTCTCTCTGCCTTTTCGTGCTTGACTTCCTTTGGCCCTCAGAGCCTGTCAGGTGGCACACATAACCTGCCTCTGTCACTAGGCTTCGGGTCCACCTTCTCCACTTTGAATGCGTGATCCTTCCAGGTGTCCCCTCTTGGTTTCAGGGTTCTACAGCCACTGTCCTGAGTGTGTGCACACTGTGGAGAGAACACAAGACTGGGCCTGAGATCACCACCTTGGTAGTCACCTGTCATGGCTCCTTCCCAGCTTTGCAGTGGCTCTGGTGTGAGACGTGGGGCAAAATCCCTTCACTTCAGTGGACTTCACTTTCCTGTCTGTAACAGAAAGGAGGGTTCTGTCATCCAAAAGAGTCTTTCCAGGTGTCTGAGAAAGTTGTGCCTAGAAAACACTCAAGAAGTCATTATAATTGAATCAGTCGGAGATACCCACTTAAAAAAAAAGTTGACCCCCAGAAGCAGTTTTCCAGGGGATGTGCTTGGTGGCATCTGTCACTACCCTCTAGTTAGTCCCATGCCTTTGCAGTTACCCTGCCATCTGTCACCAGCTCTGTCCCAGGGGTTGGACTAATTTGACACACCCCTCAGCACTGCCTCTTCACTCTGAGCAGACACCCAGTCAGCCATGAAGACTTGGGGAGTCACCATGAGGCGGATTCTCACTTCTTCCCTCTGGCAAGTCCTCCAGGCAGAGCAGGGCCTTGTGGGTCTGTTCTGTCCTCACTTTTGCCCTGACAAGAGGGAAATAGCCATGACCTGCTTTATGGACTCTTTTCCCCGCTGCCTCCTCTGGGAGTTTTCCCCACCCATGCAGGAATCCTGGAGAACTGGATTCCACAGGGCAAAAGCCAGGAAAGCTGAAGCTAGACTGGAGGTAACAGGTGTGATAGTCTGGGCCTTGCAGAAGGCCTTGGTTTGCAGGGTGTGTCGAAGTCAAGCTGAGGATGAGGATGGCAGATAGGAGTGAGGGCCGCTGAAAGCTGCTGCATCTTGACCCACAAATGCCCGTTTTCCATGTCTTCCTTCAGAGGGGCCTCTGAGCTGCACGGCACCTTTAGGAAAATAAGGTCTTGCATTGTTGCTGTTTGGAAATGTGTGGTGGTTTTCAGATTGGGGAGAGCTGGTGTGAAAGTTGCGTGTGATAAGACTCAGGAGTCAGCAGTGCTGGAGGCCACGGTTAGTAAGGGGAGATCGTCTGAGACTTTGTCTTGCTTGTCCTCTCTGTCACCCTGTCCTACCACCTTTCCTGGGTGGAAAAGGAAGCAGGAGGAGTCCTTTCTAACTCCCATGTTCCTCAGAGGGCAGCTGGGGCTGAACAAAGGAGAAAAAGGGTGGTTCTTGGGGCCACTGTGGGTGAGGCAAGATGGGGAGTCGGAAGCAGGAGGAGAGGACCAGACAGAGGTGATGTGGCTGTGCTGGCTCCTGGGATGATTCCTGGGTTAGGAAACTAGACACTGCCAAGACTTTTCTGTCCGCCTTTGCCAAACGTTCCATTGAGCTGATTGCCAGCTCCCACTCCTGGCCTTGTGATCTGAGTTGCCAGCTATAGAGGAAGGAACATTTCGAGAGGAGCCACGAGCTGCCTCACTGCCTCCATCCCTGTCTGTCCTCATGCTTGGAGCCCAGAGGCTGCAGGGTGTGTGGTGGGAGCTGTGAGCTCCTTGGCTTCCGTGTATGCATGTGGACAGACCCAATTGTGAAAATAGTTTCTGAGCAGGAATAGGGGTTCTGAAGCTCTGAATCAAAGCCAACAGCAGTTCTACAGACTCCTAGCCCCTGTCCCTCTGCTTCTCAGGGCCCGGAAAGCCCTTTATTAAACCCAGTTTAAATTAAGGGAGAGTCCAGCATATACATACCCAGGGAATAGAGGAATGGGGAATAAGTCAAGGTAGGAAACAATGAACCATGGGGCTGCTGAAATCTGGCAGAGAGGATGCTGGAAAGGGGGGGACGTATGAGCAGGAAGAACACAGCAGCAGTTTTTCCATGTCCTCACATTTGGAACTAAGTGGGAGCTGCACAGAGGGAACATGGGCTAGATGAGAGAGAGGGAGGGAGACTTTGCTGGTACATGTGTTCAGTCATTGGCTGACATCAGAGAGGCATCCAGAGCTCTGTGGAACCTGTGGGCTTTCCATGAGGGCTCCCGGAGGAGATGCGATCTGTTGGAGGCAGGGAGCAGCCCTCCCTGACCTTGGTCTACTTCCTGCTTCAGGGCGTGTGGACTCCTGATACAGGGCGGGTGGGTGGAATTTCCCTGCTGGAGCTGGAGTGGGGAGGGACAGGTGGAGCAGGACAACAGGCGTGTGGCATGAGATGTGGGGTGTAGGTTCCTGGCTGCAAACGGGGTCTGGAATCTGGATATTGCAGCTTGGGTAGAGGCAGAAGTCCTTTCCAAAGAGGGAAATTTGGAAGCCACACAGTTAAGTACCTGTGACCTCCAACACCTGCACCCTATCTGTCCTGAGAGAGATGCTGAGGGTCCCTTGCTAGGGTGATCTGAATTCTCTTGCCTGAGTAAAAACTGCTTAAGGTTGGGCTGTCTAGGCCTTGGGGACTTGAGACCTTGTATATTTTTCACCATCTTGCTTGAGAACTCTCCATTCCCCTGTGCAGCAGAGACAGGCCGAGACACGCAGCATCCCCGTCTTTATGCTCCAAGAGAGGATTGAGCTATTTATGGATATGTCTGTCACCTCCACACGAGCGCAAGCTCCCTAGAATTGTGCTGCAGTTCATCTCTGTGCTCCTAGTATTCCAATACGCTGGTACCTAGCACCCACTGGGATCCAATTCTGTGGCTCAGAATGTGGGCCAATGACCCAGACTCTTTATGTTCTCCTGGTCCTCCTGAGCAGAGCCATGCTGATGTGTTGGTGCCCGACAGCAGGCAGCCTCTGCCTGTGGGTTGTGTTGGCCTGCCCGTGGGGTCTGAACAGAGCCAGCTCCACAGAAGGGCGGGCCCTCTCCTTTCTCCCTACCCTGTGACTCTGAACCATTGTGTGGCTCTGCCCTGACCCTGTTTCCTCCCTGCCAGCCTCTGGCCATCTGTGGGCAGCTGCATGTGGATGGAGTTTGGTGCCTGGTGCTGTTTGTACCCTGGCACTGACCTGATCGGCCATAAGCATGTTCTCTTCTTCCCCAGCTGACTGGTGCTTTTAGGGGTCCATTTAGTCAGTGTTTTCTCGTCTTCCTGAGAGTTATAAAACCCTAGTCTGTGGAGTTGAACCTGGCCACACATGGGAATCACTTGAAGGGCTGAATCAGAGCAGCCAGAGGAGGGGCCAGGAATTTCCACGACTGAAAAACTTCCCAGATGACAATTACAGTCATTGAGTGTGAACTCTGGAGTGTGTTATTATGTCAACATTAAATTTTGTGGGTGTGTTTATATAGGAAAATATCCTAGTTCTTATGGGATTCAGGCTGAGGAATTTAGAGGCAAAGTGCCGCTTACTGTCAAATGATTAGGCAGAAGAGAGCACAGATTAGTGCTTGCTGGTGTGGAAAGGAAACTGGCTGTAACTGACCTCTCCTGTTTCCATCTGTTGTCTGAGAAGGGGATACTGGGAGGGAACACACACAGACCCACCAGAGTACACAAGTCCAGGGGTGCCACTCACTTGGTGTCTTTGCTGTGGTCAGGGGATGTCATCTGCATAGAATGCAATGTGTGGGGTGCTCCATGGAGGTATGTGACAAAGCAGTGCTGGCCCCAGCCTGCTCTTCCAGATGGGTTGCGGGGACCAAAGATACAGGCCATCACAAGGGGTTGGGGATGGATCCCAGAGCCTCTCACATGCCAGGCAAATGCTCTACCACCGAGGAACTATTTGCTTTTTCCCAGAATCCCTAGTAGCCCTGGGTCTCTGGCTTTCTCCTGTGCCTAACTGTAGCTTTCCGAACCCTTGGTTCAGTTGGAGGCAGCTCTTCTGACCCTGCAGGAAATACATTTGTCCTGTCTCCTCATCATCTCTCAGCACCAGGCTGAGTGAGAGCTGAGTTTTTTTGGAAGGAATAACCGCTAGTTTGGCCCAGGCGTGAGATCTGTCAGTAGGCTGGGCTTCCTTTCCTGCACGGCTGAGCCGGTCTAGTGGTGTCCTCTGGCCCAGAACCAGGGGGCTGGTGGTTAGAGAGGGGTAGCTTGTCTTTTCTCTGTCTGAATTCCAGTCTGGGAAGAGCCTCAGGACCAGTCCTGACTGGACCACCCTCCAGCCTTTCCTTTTATTTCCTTCAACCCTGGTGTCTTCTGAGAAATTTCATACTGGGGAATCTGTAGGTCTGGATCAGAGAGTGCTAGAACCGGAAGGCACTTTGATATGGTTTTCCTATTCATTCATGCACCTGGGTTAAAAATATCCCATCCAGCTCAGTTTATTTGGAGTCCCAACCCTGTGTTTCAAGGACCCTTAGGGAGGACATACATCCCCTGTGTCCTTGTCACCTGGTTTCCATGTCTAAACATTTCTTACTGCAAGAAAGCTTGGCCCTTATATTGCGATTCAAATATATACTTTTTAGTGGAAACAAGGTGAGTTTGGAGCTTGAGCTTAGTGGGGTGACAGATCCATAAACATGTCATTTCGATGAATATATTTTAAGGCCATGTTTGAGATAGGTGCAGTGGTCATTGAGAGCAGAGAAAAGAAGTCCAATCTAAGGGTTTAGAGAAGGATTTCTGCAAAACATGACATCTTAACAAAGTCTCAGGAGGGTTTAAGGGTGAGGCACACAAGCAGTAGGGTTGGGAAGGGTGCCCAGCAGGAGGAAGCCCCAAAGCAAGTCACAGAGATGTCAAACACAGTAATGAATGTGTGGAAGTAGAGGGAAATGGGGGACTCTGATAAAGGCCTTGTAGAGGAGTCAAATAAGGCTTTGGAGGGTTTTAAGCAGAAAAGGAAACAATCAGATTTGAACTTTAGAAAGAGCCCTCTGGCTGCTCTGCAGAGAAAGCTTTTCCCTCTGAAGAGGGAAAGATCAGTGGGCTGAAAAGCTATGGGAAGGCCATTGTCCTGGCCCAAATGAAAGGAGGTGGGCGCCTAAATTAGGACAGCAGAAGTTAGGATAAAAGGAAGGACTAGCTTGGAGTGGTATCAGGCTTCCAGTGAGGGAAAGTGGGCAGGCTTGGCAAATTGATGTGGGGTGAAAGGAGGGAAGGTGCTGGGATGATAAGGGTCCAGGAGGGAGAAAGGAAAGTGATGGCTGTTTTGTCCATTTGGACTGTGAGATATGGTAAGCATATGAATTTGAAGGAGCCATGTACATCTGGAGTCATCATGTGACATCTGCAGTCATCCAGGGAATGGTACAGAGAGGAGGCAAAAGTAGAGATGGGCAGGCACAGGGTAGAGAGCAAATGGAGGACTGGGGATGGATGTCTGAGCCAACACCAGCATTTCAGGGTGGACAAAGGAGGAGGAGGACACAGGTGGGCATGGAGAATAAGAAAGAAAATAATGTTGTGAAACAGGGCGGGGGCAGAGGGTGGAGGCCAAGGCAGTAGGGACATCCTTCCAGGGGGAGTTGCCTCCTGAGCTGGGCAGGCCAGGTGGTGTTGCTGACCCATGTTTAGTAGGATGTTGGGGCAGATGCTGGATTCCAATGAGTTAAAGGACCATGGGGAAGAGGGAGTTTGGGAACAGGGTGTGTCATTTACTCTCTCATAAAGCTGGGCTGTGCTGGGCTCAGAAGGGAAGGAAGAGTGGAGAGGACACAAAGTCAAGGCAAGATGTTTAGGGTATAGATTTTATTTTGTTTTTAAGGCTGAAAGAGGTGTGTTTGTGTGCTCAGGAGTGAAACCAAGTTAAGGAGAAGAGGCTGAAGATGCAAGGAAGGGAATCCACAGAACATTATCCCAGAGGAGATGAGCGAATGAAGTATGGGTATGAGAGAGCTGGGAACTGTAGGAGATGGCCATCTGCTCTCCCCCGAGACCAAACAGAGGTAGTATAGATAAGCTGGCATCGGAAGAAAGGCAAGAAGTTGAAAAATTATTTCTCATTGCCTCAGTTCTCCTCCTCCCAATGGTGCCCGAATAAGGCAGATTTTAACTTTCTGCTTATCTCAGCTCAGGGCTGAAAATAGGTAGTCATTCTCTGGATTGAAAGATTTAAACCTGGAGCTGGACATGCTGGCACATGCCTGTAATCCCAGCACTTGGGAAGCTGAAGCAGGCAGATGGAAAGTTTGAGACCAGCCTTGGCTACACAGTAAGGCCCTGTCTCAGTAGCTCCCACCCCAGAAAAAAAGACTTAAACCTCTTTGAGCATATTTTTTTAGTATCTCCTATCTGTAAAATACTAAACAGGACTTCTTTCTCTTTTTCCTGGGACAGTTTCTTGGCTCTGGACATGTTCTGTGTGTCTATCTTCACTTATGTGTTCAACTCCTTTGAATTTTAAGTAGCAAGACTCCCTCAGGCCTTTTGGGGATAAAAGGTGTTTAGAAGGAGCTGTGGGAGGGTGGAGAGACTCAGCTGGCACAGAAAGAGCCAAGCCTTGGGCTGGTGCATCTTTGAGGACCTGCATGCTAGGTGCAGTCATTGTCAGGGACCTGGGCCTGTGTCGGGAAGATGCACAGGGGTTCTGCGAGGCACCTCAGGTGAAGGGAGATGCTGTCCTAATTTATTTTGAATCAAATGGAACTTGCTATTCAAGAATGTATCTGGAGCCAGGTGTTGTGATGCATGCCTGTAATCCCAGCCCTCAGGAGGCTGAGGCAGGAGGATCACTGCAAGTTTGAAGCCAGCCTGGGCTACAAAGTGAGTTCAAGGCCAGCCTGAACTGCATAGTGAAACCCTGTCTCCAAAAAACAAAAGAAAACAAAACAACAATGAAAGAAAGAATCTATCTGGAGCTGAGGATGGTGGGATATGGCTGTAATCCCAATACCCTAGGATGCTACAGTCTGGACAATTTATCAACTCTGTCTCAAAATAAAATTTAAAGGAAGGGCTAGTGTGAAGATTCTGGGCTTAATCACCAGCAACAATAAAACACACGCAAGCTAACTGAATCTTTTTCCTGTTGGTGTTTTCATTTTTATAATTGTGGGGAATAACATGTTAAGTGTGTGTGTTACGTCTCGGGTGAAGTGGTACTAGAGAATGAACCGCTTCTGATTGTTGTGTCTCCTCTCTGTGGTGCCCAGGTTAGAAGGAACGAGGGCACACTCCGTCTCCCCCAGTCTAATCACACACAGCCCAGTGGTCCTCAGCTCTGCTACAAACTAGAATTTCCTGGAGGGTTTTTACGGGCATGAATCCTTTTAAAGAGTTCTGTACTTGTAGCGCACAGCTGGGAGGAGAGCCGCTGGTCCAGCTAACCTGGTCATTACATCCACTTTGCGTGTCATGGCTTGGGAAGCAGAGAGCACTGATGTTGGCCCACAACAAGAGGGCTGTTGGCTGCCAAGGTGGCTGGCCCTGGCCCCTGTCTGGCTTCCTAGGTGCCAGTGTGTTGGCATCTGTGATCCTCCAGGCACTCTTGTCTCACCTGGTGGTGAACTTGGTTTTGTTAAACATATTGGTGTATTTGGGGAGGATCCTAGTGCAATTTGAGTAATTTGAAAGGTTTTAATAGGACCCTGTTGTACTTTTCATTTACAACTTTATTAGTGTAATTGACATACAATAAACTGCACATATTTAAAAGGTACAATTTGATAAGCTTTGACAGATGAATGTACTAATGAAACAATCACTACAATCAGGATAATGAACATATTTATTCCTTACCCTTTAAAGTTCTCTTATGCCCCTTTGTTAAGCCTTCCCTCTTTCCACTCCTTCCCCAGACAGCCACAAACACTGACCTGCTTTTTGTAGACCAATTTGCATTTTTTAGAATTTTGTGTAAGTGGAATCGTATGTATTTATACCCTTTAGTCTGAATTCTTTTAATTAGAGAATCACTTTTCTTTTGTTTTTTGGTCTTTTGGGGACAGAGTTTCACTATTCATTTCAGGCTGGCCTTAAACTGACTTTGTAACCCAGGCTAGCCTCAAACTTGCAGCAATCCTCCTGCTTCAGCTTCCTGAGTGCTGGAATTATTACCCATGTTTTTGCATTTGTCAGTAATTTGTTCCTTTTACTGCTGAGTAGTATTCAATTGTAAATATGTAGACATATCACATTTTGAAAATCCATTTGTCTGTCAATGGACATTTGGGTTGTTTCTTCTGGAAATATTTGTGTACAAGTATATATGAACTAATGCTTTTATTATTCTTGGGTAAGTAGAAATAGCGTAACTTAGTCACAGGTAGGTACATGTTTACCTTCTTTGTTTGTTTGTGGGACTGGGACTTGAACACAAAGCCTTTGTGCTGAGTTCTGTCACTAGCCCTTTTTAAATTTTTAATTTTGAGACAGGAGAGCTTAAACATAGAGGGGCTGAGCTTAAGTCTTTTTTAAGGGGCTGAGGGGTATTGAGTCTCTGTTTTGAGACTGAGTCACACTAAGTTGCCTAGGCTAGGCTGGAACTTGGCATCCTTATGCCTCAGCCTTCCAGAGTCTACCACCATTGTGGCTGGGATGGAGCCCAGAGCCTTACATGTATTAAGTGCCCTCCCACTGAGCTACAGCCCAGCTCTCAAGTGCTGTCCTCTTTAAACTGAATGAAGGAAGACACTTTGCTTCCATTTTTTCATCGTCTCTCTGCTTGTAGCAGTTTCTCTGGGGACAGTTCCTCAGCACTGGACATCTAGGTCTTGTGTATCTCTACATGCATTGTTGAGGACCTGCCTGCTAAGTAACACAGGATGAGAGTTAGGGACCTGAGGCAGAGATGTGCGCAAGTGCAAGGTGGTGGATGGATGTAATAGATAACACAGTCTGGTGTCCCCCTCTTCTGCCATCTTTCTGTTTCTTTCTATCTGTTATGAGTACTGAAGAAATAGGGACGGGCCCAGATTCCATCCCTGATACCTGACAATGGGTAAATCTGTCTTGTGACTGACTGGCTTCTGTGTGCCTATTGCTTGCAGGTGCCCAGACATCATGCTCCAGCCCCCTAGGCCTGACGCTGGCAGGAAGTAGACGGCTTCTTTGTCTCTCATGCCCCCATCCTCACCATGTCTTCGACTCAGGGCAATGGAGAGCACTGGAAGTCCCTGGAATCGGTGGGCATCAGCCGCAAAGAGCTGGCCATGGCTGAGGCTCTGCAAATGGAGTGTGATGCTCTGTCCCGGCTCCGGCACGACAAGGAGGAGAGCAGGGCCAAGCAGAACACGGAACATTCCCTCATTGACTGGGACAAGCCCGTCTTAGACTTCTACAGCAAGCCGGTGGGGAGACGGAATGACCTCAAGCTCTTGCGCGGTCTCTCTGGCTCCGATCCTACCCTCAATTACAACTCCATCTCCCCACAGGAAGAACCACCCAACCACTCTAACCCCCAGGGCTCCCAGCCTGGCCCAGATCCCTGGCCCAAGAGTTCCCTGTCTGGAGACTATCTCTATATCCTTGATGGTTCAGATGGGGGGCTCTCTTTGTCTCCAGGACCAGGGGACATAGATGGCTCTTGCAAAAAATTGTCCCCACCCCCTCTGCCTCCCCGAGTTTCTATCTGGGATACTCCTCCCGTGCCTCCCAGAAAGGGGTCCCCCACATGCTCCAAGATCTCTCAGCCCAATGATATCAACACTCTTTCTTTGGTGGAACAACCACCAGGTAAATTGCTGGGCCATCAAATTCTGGAAGAGGAGGAATCACCAGGAGGTGGGGGCCGGGGGTGCCTGCTCGGATCTGTGGACTATGATGGTATCAATGACGCGATCACAAGGCTCAACCTGAAATCAACCTATGATGCGGAGATGTTGCGGGATGCCACCAGAGGCTGGAAGGAAGGTCGAGGGCCGCTGGACTTTGGCAAGGACACCCCTGGAAAACCTGTGTCCAGGAGCAAGACCATGCCCCCTCAGGTGCCACCCCGAACTTACACCCGCCACAGCAATCGAAAGACCGTGACACCTAGCAAGAACCGCCGGATTTCTGCTGCTCCGGTGAGGCCCTCACTGTGTTTCTCCTGTGCCTTTTCCCTGTCCGTGTCATTCAGAAACAAGGACCAGTCCCTCTTTCTTTTTTGCTGTTGTAAATTTGGTTCTCTCAAGTATTTACCCCCTAGCATCCTCTTGTCTCCGTGTTTCTGCCATCAGGACCCTGGACTCAGGTGGGGGAGAAGTGCGAGGTAGGCTTAATTGCGGGACCAGGGAGAGAAACACCAGTAAAGGTGCAGCTCTTACTCAGGGTACGTGTCACGCATCCTGGCCGAAAGAGCCCTCATGGGTGGGAGCTTTTTTGGTTGCTAGCTGGTGCCCACTTCCTGGTACAAGGACTGAATGGAGGAACTGGGTTCCTTGTTGACTGTATGGCCGGATGGCCTTATAGACTTGAAGAAGCTGCGTCTGGTTGCTGAGGCTCTGCTCCACCAAAGCCCTGTGCAGGTGTGAATATCGTAATAGCAACCACTTGTTTATTGCTTACCAAATGCCATATCCTGGTCCAGATCCACATAGCAAGAAATGGCCAAGCTGGCACCCTCCCCCTATCTTGCTGTTCCAAAGTAAACCTCTCCCTGTTTTTAATGCTAAAATAGATATAACATAGGTGTCTTCGGCATTTTTCTTATTGCTGAAACAAAATACCTGACACCCACAATTAAAGGAGGAAAGGTTTATTTAGTTCCCAGCATATAGAGGTTTCACAATATCTGTAATCAGCTGGCTCCGAGGTAGGGAGACTTGGCAGAAGGGCATCACAGAGGAGAAAACAGTTCACGGCAGGCAGAAGAGAGCAAAAGCAAGCAAGAGACCTTAGCAGCATCTTTCTGCCCTTTTATGCTTTATCTAGGCTACTGAGATTAGGGTGGTACCAAACCATTCAGTAGAGTGATTTAATAATCACACACTCTTAATCTCAGCATCGCACCCTCTAGTTTCAAACACCTCTGAAAAAACCCCACCTATTACTGCATGAGGCTTTGGGGGGACATGTAGACATAAGCTATAACAATATCTTACCACATTAAACTTGGGTAGTACCGGCTATTGAACACAAAGCTTCACACGTGCTAGGCAAGTTCTCTGCCACTGAGCTTACATCCTCAGAAATTTTTCTTAATTTTGCAAGACAGGGTCTTGCTAGGTTGTCCAGGCTGGCTTCAAACTTATGATGCTTCTGCCTTAGCCTCCTGAGTAGCTTTCAGTCATGTGTTACTATGCCTGCTTACCCTCACTTAGCTATCTTCTTTTTTGTGCCTGTGTGATGATGTGGAATGAACACAAAGCCTTAACACTTGGCTACTTCTCCAACTCTTTTTTAATTAATTTTTTGGTTTTTTGGGACAGGGTCTTGCTGTATATTCAGGTTGGCCTTGAACTTAGTGTTCCTCCTGCCCCAGCCTCCTGAGTTCTGGGATTATAGGCATGCACCACCATCTGGCACTTTTTTACAGAACAGTTTTTCACTGAATTGTTGTGTTGCTCAGTTTGGGCCCAAACTTGGGGTGCTCCTGCCTCAGCCTCCCAGAGTACTGGAATTATAGGTATATATCTGGCTCATTTTAGTCCTTTGTAAGCATACAGTTCAGTGGCATCCAGTATAGTCAAATTGTTGTCCATCTTTACTGCTATTCATCTCTTCCCAGTGAAATTATTTAGACAGTTTTCCAGTGTAACAGTGATAATTTGGCAAGGATCAGTATGTAGTGTGAAGTAGCACTGCAAAGAATGCAGACTGCATCGCACCCCAGGTGCGTTTCTGCTTTGATGTGCCTCAGGGAGCATTGCAGAATCGCCAGGAGTGGGACCTGAAGGCTGCTTTATGTTTCGCTCTGGACCTCTAGGAGCTCCTACTGCAGGGAGTCAAGAGGCTTTTCACCTGGGTCTCATGGATCACATCTGTAATCACAACAGTCTGGGAGGCTGAGACAGGAGAATGGGAAGTTCAAACCTAGCCTGGATGATTTAACATTTTAACGAAGGTCTATATCAAAAAATGTTTAAAAATGAGTGGGGGCTGGGGATGTACCTCAGTAGAAAGGCCTTGGGTTCAATCCCTAGTATAGAAAAAAAAAAAAAAAAACAGGGAAGAAAAAGGCCGAAGACTTCTGTAGCTGCTTATTGTACCAGCCCTGCTCCCCTTTTAGTCATTATCTCTTCAGTGTCCACCTTATGTCCAACCTTTGGGATCTCTCCCAACTCCTGAGGCTCCACAGTCCTTCTTCCCCTGCTTCTGTCAAGAGGGGGAAAGCAGAGCTGGCTCCCTGGAGAAGCTGCACTCCGGTACTCAGGCTTTTTAAAGGCCCTGCCTGAGAGGTGGGGCTCCTGCTATTTATAGGGCTAGGAGAGTCCTGCTCACTTGCAGGGAGCTGGGCCTGCTCACCAAGTCAGGCCACCCTGGTAGGTGGTCACCTCTGTCCTCGCAGGCTCCCCTGTGCCCCACCCTGCCCCAAGTGTCATCAGAGTTCTGAGCGGGAGCTCAATCTGGATCTCCGTGAAGAAGGAAGGGCAAAGCAAAAAGGTCTTGCCAGTTCTGAGGGGAGAAATGCGGCCTTGGTCCTCCCCACCTCAGCTCAGTGCAGGGGCTCAGGCTGCCAGGACGGGGGGCCTCTTGAGCCCGCGGCCTGTACCCCCACCCCGCCTTCGCCGGGCCTCCAGCCGGAGCGACCCTCCTTGTCCCCGGCCTGCTGAAACATCTCTGGAAATGGCTGGCTCGAAATGCCAGCCTGGTACCCATACTGCCAGCTTCTGCCTGGCAGACTCCTGCAGCCAGCATCAAGCACTGCCACCAGGGCCTGCCCACCGGGTAAACGTAAGTGGCTTTTGTTTTCTTCCGGTGCCAGTGAGTGGTACAGAAAGGGCGTGAAAATGGCCTTCAGTAGCCATTCTGTTCTTGCCCCCTCCTACTTTCTCCTCCCTCCCATCTCTTTTTGTCTCTCTCTTTCTTTTGTGGGTTAATTGCTGACAGTGGAACTATTGTTTTGACTGGGACATGGGCATGGTTGGCAGAGCCAGGGCCTCACGTGCCAACTGTCCCCACTGCTGTGCTCGCCTCTGCCTGCCCCTTCCTCTACCCACACACTCCAGGGAGCTGGGCATAGGTGCCCAGGGGAAGCCCTGGGCACAATCACAGAAGCTGAGTTGCGTCCTCTGCCCTGAGGGCAGGAGGAATAACAGCAGCCAATGAGAGACCCACACACACACACACACAGAGCTGCCAGGACCCCCTGCCTTCACTGGATACAGGCTGGGGCAGTGAAGCCTCATTCCCTGTGTGGCCGTCCTGGCAGGCCTGTCACTTGCTCCTCCATTTAGCGCCCCTGTTGGGTGACTAAGAGCAGCACTGGGGTGGGGGTGGGGCAGTTGGGGGCCTTGTCTGAGCATCTTAGCACCACACGCACGCTCCAGGAGAGGAAGTGAGGCTGACCAGGGCAGGCTCCCCAACATTCCAGCCATTCAGAACCAGTGAGCTCTGGAGCTGGCAAGAGGGAGCCGAGCTTTCCACCAGGTTCTCTCCTGCCCAGACTGCTGCTTTGATATATTCTTCCTCAAATAGTGCCTACCAAGAAGGCGTGTGAGTCTGAGTCATCTCTGTGGACAGGCTTTCAGTCTCTCTGTGTCAGGTCCCTGGGGCTTCCTCTGGATGCAGAGGCTTTTGCCCAGGGTCAGGCCTCCCCAGGGACCCTTTCTGCCACCCACTTTCCCTGACCTCAGCAGGAGTGGTGGCTCACAAACTGCTTCTCAGCTCACCACCATGCCTCTGGGAGCCCCTGAAAGTCTTCACCCCACAGTGGCCCCTCAACCCTGCACTGCCTGACTGGCTGCATTTGGCCGGTCAGATGAGTTCCCCTCATGGAGTAGGTGTGACACCTCCTGTCTGTGGTACCCTGGCCTCCACTCTTAGCCCAAGCTTCACTTCTTCTTTTCCAACTTGTCTTTTGATCTGCCAGGCTGGCAGATAAATATGTGTGTGGGTCTCTCAATTTTCTCTTTCTCCATTCACTGCATTGAGTAGCCAGCACCTCTTTGTGTCTAAAGTCTGTGTCAGAGCTGGGAGTCTCCTCAGGGATGGGATGCCATGAGGGGAGAGGCACTGAGTCAGCTGCTCTTTCCTTCAAGGTGGGTTCCTGTCCCCACACCATCACCAATGGCCACGAATTGTTTGAGGTGTCAGAGGAGAGAGATGAGGAAGTTGCTGCGTTTTGCCACATGCTGGATGTGTAAGAGATGATGGGACAGAGGGCTTGGGGGTCTGGGGGCTGGGGAGAAGGGTCACCCATTTCTTTAGGAAGGAAGAACCATGTTATACATCACAGCTACGGGAGGTATCCTACTTCTGGTGTCTCCAAGTGTTTTGACATCTTAGGAATTTCCCATGTTTTAATAAAATTCTTGAAACCTTGTCTAACAATCCAGTTAGCCTCATCACCTTTGACTCTGGCTGTCAGTTTCCCTTAGAAGCAAATGCACTCCGGGTGGACATGAGAGTGTTCTCTTGAACCAAAAGAAAAAGGAAATGGATTCATGAAAGTCTTCTGTGACTTCCTTCAGGAAGCTTTGGGTTTTGGAACTTTTGCTCCACTGTAGATGTTTTGCAACTCGAACAAAAATGGCAAGAACAGTTTCCTAGAGTCAGGCCCTCACCTGACCTGCAGCTCCAGAGGGCCTGGCTGACTGGGGACAGGGGGGACCCTGGACCTCAGGGTGGGAGGGTCCCTGGAGGCCGCTTGTCACTCTCTCTCTGAAGGCACAGTGAAGGTCCTTCCTTTCCTCCTCTGCAGCCTTCGATCAGGCTCTGACATCCAAGACTACTCCCTCACTGGATATGTGTGGAGTGCTGTCACCCCGAGCCCAGAGCACCTTGGGGATGAAGTCAACTTGAAGGTGACTGTGTTGTGTAACAGCCTTCGGGAGCCTCTCACTTTCACCTGTAACTGTAAGTCAGCTGGGGAGGATTTGGGAACATGCCTTGAGGTGGAGTGCAGTGACTGTTTTGGTCTGTGGAATCCTTTGGTCTCCATTCCCACCGGTCCTTGTGGCCTGAGGGTTGGGAAGGAAGCTCCTTCGGGTATGGGGTGCAGGGCCAGCTTGAGGTCCACAAGCCCTTTTTCTACCCCAAATATGTTTGCCTGTTTTATCCTGTTGGTGATGCTCAAGAGGCTTAGCTGGGGATGGAGGATCAAGGTGGGGAGGCTGAGCTGTGCCTGCCTGATGCCCAGTGATGTTGCTTCCCATCCCCTTCAAGGTTCCTCCACTGTAGACCTGCTCATCCACCAGACCCTGTGCTACACCCATGACGAACTGAGGGAAGTGGACGTGGCTGACTTTGTACTGAAGCCCTGTGGGCTGGAGGAGTTCCTGCAGAAGTGAGTGAACTGGCGGAGGCTGGGGAATGCAGGGTGGAGGCAGCACCTGCCGGGAGGGTACGAAGGGGATTGCAGGGTGGTGCTAGGCTTGGGGACGACAGTTCTGCAGTCAGGACTGCTGCTTTCTGGGCATACTCCCAACTGGCCGTGTTGTACTTTCCTCAGGAGCTCTGTCTTCCAGCAGGGCTGGCTGGATTCTGAGCCAAATCTGCTGTGGAAAGAGCTTGGGGCTGGAATTGGGCAGTGATGAGGTCCTATCCACAGGCAGACTTCTGCCCGCAGAGAGACATGTATACTTGTGTCAGGTTCAGGGGCCCAGGAAGGATCACCTCTCCTCCTCTCCAGGTCATGTGTGGTGTCTTTTAGAGCAGCATGTCAGGGCAGAAGTGCCCTTGTGGAATCAGGAGGAAGAGTTACAATTGCTCTCTCCCCTTCCCCTGCCAGCCCTCCCCTGCTGGCCTGTGCGGCTGGCTACCTCCTCCCAAAGGCTGCCTTCCAGCCCCTCTGCAGCCAGGACCCTCTGCAGAAGGCAGCCTCCCTGGAAAGTGTGATGGGGACCAATTGAGACAACCTCCTTTCTGCCACCCTGGTGAAACTTCCACTCCTCAGTTGGTATTGCTGTGTGATCAATCTGGCTACTGCCTACTCCCTCCAGCCACTTGGAGGAAACCACTTGGCAAAAGCCACTTGGAGGAAGTCCCACTGTGCCACCTCATGCCTTTCCTCTCTTGCATGCAGGTCCAGATGCAGCAGTGGTCGTTTAAGACCTGAGTGTAGGAATTGGGCTGCAGACTGAGTTCTTGGTAGATTTCTTCAACCTTAGGAATGTTGTGGGGCTCTCTGTAGCCTGCATATCCTCATCTGGAAGTGGAGGGAAAATGGAAGGCAGACCACATGGCCCATGTGGTACTTGCAGCCCTGCTCCCCTTAGGGGAATAAGGAGGGTCCCCCGGCACTGTTAGGACCTAATGAGGGGTAAACTCCTGGTTTGAATTCCAGCTTACAACTTACTAGTTGTGAAGCTTGACCCTCTGGCTCCTCCGTAAGGAGTGGTGAGGGTTTCTGCTGGGATGTAGTTCAGGGGTAGGGCACTCACCAAGGCTGTAGGTTTCATCCCCAGCATCTTAAAGGGAAAAAAAACAGTGGTGAGAGTTAAATATGGGAAGGACCAAACGAGTAGTCAGTAAGTTCTAGCAGGAAAGAGAGGACCTGTGGGGCTATAGATGAGACAGTGCCATAGGGGAGCTTTTGGGGTCCACCTTCCTGCCAAGACTTGGCTAGGATCCTCCATGGTGGGACAGGGACCGTGATCCTGGATTGTGTCCTCTGCTCTGCCATATCTGCACACAGAGGAAGGCCTACCACAGGGAAGGTCCAGCAAGCCCCAGGGACCTGTGGTCATGACTTCTGCCCCAAGACAACTCCCCTGGCCCCCAATGCACACATATACAAGCACAGTTCTGGTTCCTAGACTGGCTCCCAAGCTCTTGATGTGTGACTGCTGCCCTGCTGGGGGCCTGGAGGACCCTCTGGGGATTCCAGAAGCTGCAAGTACCCCAGGAAGGCCTCTGGATTTCTATCCCTGCATGGCAGGAGGGACTAAGGGTGAAAGGGAATGTTGATTGCTGGTCCAGGATGCAGGCTGCTCTCAGATAAGAACCTTGAGACAGTCCTAGGGGAAGGTTGGATTTCCTGCCCTCTCCTCCATTCCCACCACACTCTTCCTTTCTTCCAGACCCTCCCACCAGGCCCTGCTTACAGCCCAGCCTGTCTATTCCCAGGTTTTGGTTGTACTTCAGGCTTAGCAGGTTAGGGCCCAGACTGGAGGCCAGGACCTCCCAGGGTGCAGAGAACCCTCTGTGTCCTAGCCGGATCAGGACTGGCCCAGGGCCCTGCAGCTTCAGCTTCTGCGTGTCCCATTTCCCCCTTACTCCCCTCCCCATACCTCTATTTCTGGTCTAGATTCCCAGCTCTGCTGAGGAAGGAAGTCCATTTCCGGCTTCTGTTACCCAGCTGCTGGGCCTGGCCCAGACCTATAGTGCTAGCCCGGAAGTGGGACTCGCTCTGCCCTTCCTCTCTGTGGCTTTCTTTCCGATTAAGGTGATTTTGGGGAGAGGAAGAGATTGCATGACAGGCTCCATAGACCTCCTCTGAAACTGAGATCTCGTGTGGATGCATAGCAGTAGAAATTGCACACACTTTCTTTCTACAGGAGGTCTGTAGAGATTTATGTGATGAGTCTCAATAAGAGAAGCAGAACTTGAATGGGGCAACAGGTCTGGAATCGTGGTGGGATTGCTTTGTTTGGCCTCAGCACCCTAGCTGGTGACAAGGAGAGAAGGTGAGAACACCAGAGCCTGGGTGCAAGCCCAGAGTCAGAGCCTGGGTCCTCCATGCCCCCAGCAAGGCAGCTGACACCAAGACAGGGGGGCTCTAGACAACTATCCCCAAAGGGTCTTCTGCATTCACCTCTCTCTGTAGCAGTTCCCACCCCAGGCATGAGCAAGCGATAACAGCACAGGTCATAAATACCTGAACAGCCAGTATTTGTACAGCCCAGTGGTTAAGTGGTATAGGTAGCTTTTGTTTAGACAGAGCCCTGTGCTTCCTGCATACTCGACCATGACATTTTGCAGGAGCCAAGGACAGAGCCTACAGCACAGATCCTACCCACCTCCTCCTCCTTCTTCTGGGTTCTCTCATAAGGGTGAGGTACACATAGCTCTTCCCACTGAGTCCCCAGGATGCTAACAGTCTCGTCCCTCACCCTGCCAGCAAGCATGCCTTGGGCAGCCACGAGTACATCCAATACTGCCGCAAATTTGACATCGACATTCGCCTACAGCTGATGGAGAGGAAGACCGTACGCAGTGACCTTGCCCGGACGGTTTGTATGGGGTCGCACAGGGCTGGGGAGGTGGCAGGGAAAGAGGGTGCTGTGGAGCATGTTAGGTGGGACTGGGCTGAGATAAAGGCACCTCTCCTGCTGAACAGGATTCTTCTCATGCAGGTGAATGATGACCAGAGCCCCTCCACCTTGAACTACCTCATCCATCTCCAAGAGAGACCAGTCAAACAGACCATCAGCAGGTGAGAGTGGGTACCATCTTGGGCATGGCCTGAAGAGGAACTGTGAGGGGACCCCACAAATACTGTGCATGCCTGGTTTTCTGCTAGGACCAAAGGATTTTTGCAGGTGTCTGAGGTTGGGGAAGATCCCCACTCTCTAGGAGATGGGCATGCTTCATCCTTTGCCCTCGTTCCCCAGATGAGAGATAACAAAGCAGAAAGGACTCCCTTTTTCTATCTTCATGGGCATGGAAAGAATAAGAACACTTTAAAATCAGATCTTGATTCTTAAGCAGAGCAGGAGAGGGAAGGAATGGGTCTCCCTGGGCAATGGGTATTCTGTGACCTCTCCTGTGATTTTTCTCTGCCCCTAACTCCCCAGGCAGGCCCTGAGTCTTCTCTTTGATACGTATCACAATGAGGTGGATGCCTTCCTGCTGGCTGATGTGAGTACACATCTGTGCCCTGGCCCCTCCTCTTTCCCTGGATTCCTGGGATCAGCCAGTACCACAAGGTAGCTGGGCAGAGCTCAGCAGAGCACTCTCTTCATCCTCTAGCTCATGGGTCAGCCAAGACCACTGCTGGCTGTTGAGCAGCAGGCAAACATGTGGAAAGGAGCTGCCAAGTTTTAGGAAGCTAAAGCAAATCTGCTCTGAGGCGATCTTCAAAAATAATCCCCACCAGGTTGATCCAGTTGTTTGTCCTGGACTCTTCCCTTCAGGGAAATTGGGCACTGTGTCTAGCTCACCCTCTTCCCACTGCTGGAATCCTTTTTCTGGTGGCCTCTGCTCGAAGCTAGCAGCAGGGAACAGTGTAACCTGCCGTGTTCTGGCCCTGTGCTAGCAGCTTCTGGGGGTAGCAAAATGTAAAACTTGTCTTAGCTTTTGGGGAACTTAGATTAGAAATGTGTGATAATAGCGTACAGATTTTAGTAGATGGAAGAGGATGTCCGTCAGTTAATGAAGGGAAACTGGAGGGGTTGAAGAGGTTATACTGGCAGCTAAGCCTTGAGGAAGAAGAAGGTAGGATTTTCCCTGGTCTTCCAATTTAAACTGACAAATGTAAACCACCTATAATCCCAGGACTCTGGGAGGCTGAGGCAGGAGGATTACAAATTTGAGCCCAGCCTAAGCATTTAATTAAGACCCTATCTCAAATTAAAAAATGAAAAAAGAGCTGGGGATGTAGTTCAGTGTGAAGATCTTGAGTTCAAATCGCAGTACCAAAATACACACACATATATAGACAGACATAGATAATCAAGGAGGGCACTGAAGAAGATTTCAGAGAAAGCTGCAGGAGCTAAAGTACAGAGGGGAGGGTATGAGTGCAGCATGTCTGTGGAAGGGGGTATGTTCTGGAAATTCCGAGGTGGCGAGGATTCTGAGAATAGGCCTGAGTGGGCAAGCAGGGCCTCAGCAAGGTCTCTTTGGTGTCCCTGCTAACGCCATGGGCTGGTTGTTTTCCAACTGCAGGCCCTGGGGGAGACCTGTGCCTGTCTTTGGGGAAGTAGAGTGTGGCTGACAGGCAGGGGCTGGGAGGATGGGGAGGAGGTCGAGAGGGTGCCTGAAGGAGGAGGGACATGGGCATAGCCTATTTCACTGCGAGGGTAACGTTGTTTGCTGATGCTAGATGTTTGGAAATGAAACATGGGTTCCACTAGCTCCCCTTCCAGTCATCAGAGCCCACACTGCCGGGTCCTCCCTTTAAAGACTGGGGTGTAGAGGAGACAGGTGAGAGCAGAGGTCCAGCCTCACTGTGCGGCCTCCCACAGGGGGACTTCCTGCTGAAGGCGGAAAGGGTGATCCAGTCAGTCAAGGCCATCTGCAACGCCCTGGCTGCTGTGGAAACCCCTGAGATTACCAGTGCACTCAACCAGCTGCCCCCCTGCCCCTCGCGAATGCAGCCAAAAATCCAGAAGGTAAAGAGGCCCTGGGCATCCCTTGGGGAAGGGAGAGGGCAGCTCACAGGTGCCCCAGAGGCTGCTCACTGAGCCCTTAGGTGTCCACTTGCTCAAGGGCTTCTCTCTTTACCACCGTCACTTATATTTAAGCCATCCAAGCGCAGGAGTTGTTGTGACATGGTGCCAAGTATGTCCCCTTGTCCAGATCTGCCCTGGGGCCTGCTTGCGTGAGCCCAGGCGGTGGAGGCTTTATTCCCAATCACTGAGGCATCCTCTGACAGTTTGCTTATCCGTCACAATGCAAAATCAGACTGGGAGGAAAATCTTCCGAGAGTTGAGGGGCTTGGAGCCACCACAGTGGGGGCTGGGCACTGTGCAAACAGGGCCACAGGTGCTGTGGTCCTCTGAGGAGTAGCCTGAGTGTGGGCTCTCACCAGGGTGGACACAGTGATGATTTTTATCCCCACCAGCTCACTCTGTTCATCCCATGGCTTTGGTACAAACCATTACTCCATCTTCCCTGGGGAACTGCTTCTCCTCACATTTCATCCTGGGCTGGCCCAGCTGAAGGCAGCTGTGAAAAGCCTCCCTTGCAGCTGTGATGGAAAAGGCTGTGGCCCTGAGGCCCACACTCCCTTTTTTCTCCTCCACAGGATCCCAGTGTCCTGGCTGTGAGGGAAAATCGAGGTAAGGGAACCGCTCTCCCTGTGTCCAGTAGGGGCAGCTGCAAATGCCTGCTCTACTTGCTCCCTCTGGCTCCTCAGCCCCCTTGATTTATGTCCCAGTTTGCCTGCTTTGTGTGTGTGTGTGTGTGTGCATATGTAAGTGTTTGTCCCTAGGAGGCGTGGTCGCAGCTAGAGCCCACATTTCTTTCCACAGATCATTTTCCCATTACTTTTGCTGGTCAGTGCTGCATCAGCCCTGTGAGAGGGTGACGAGTTGGGATAGGGGGTGGCAGTCAGGTGGCCAGGCAGAGCCAGCCCTCCCTTCCCACATGTGGAGCAGGTTGGTGCTTCTCCAGTTGGCTTACCACCCCTGCCTTCTCTAATTGAGAATGGGCCTTGGGAAGGGGTGAGCTTTGTCACTAGGATTTCTCTAGGATTCCCCTGTGCAGGGCAGAAATTTGCCCTAAATCCCTTATCACTGGGATTTAGCAGGAAGTTTAGCAGGGGCTTAACCCAAAGTGTTGTATATAATGAGAGGCAAGCATTTTACCATTGAGCTATAGCCCCAGCCCTTGTTGGTTTTTTGTTGTTGTTGTTGTGGTTGTTGTTTTTTGAGACAGGGTTGGGATGAGGTTGTAAGACTACTCTGTTTTTTTTTTGTTTTTTTTTTGGTACCGGGGATTGAATTCATGACCTCATGCTTGCCAGGCAGGTGCTTAAGCCGCTGAGCTAAATCTCCGGCCCTATGAGCTTGAACTTGAGATCTTTCTGCTTGTGGAAGCCTTCTGAGTAGTAGAAATTATTATAGGTGTGTGTCACCATACCGAGCAATATCACTGAGATTTTTATAGTGATTCCCAGTCTTTGGGATTTCATGGACTAAAACAATGTCTCAAAACATATTTTGAGTGCCAATATAGAATTATTGGTATGTTATTCTATTAAAATTTTTTTTTGGTGGTGCTGGGTATTGGATTTATTGGGTGGTACTGGGCTTTACACATGCTAGGTAAACTCTCACTCACTAAGCTACATCCCCACCCCTGCTACTTTTTGCTTTGCCAAGAAATAACTTTTAAAAAAATGCTGCTTGGTATGGTGGTACACAGTTATAACCCCAGATAGTTATGATTACTGTCATTTCCTGAAATATTTTGACATTAAATAAGTAGGAATACATAAAAATAAGTACGATGTTTAAAACTGAGTCATTATTGCTCTGAAAAACTCAGGACATGCTCCTGCATTTTTCTCATTTCACCACCAACTGGTGAGCTTTATGACAACCTTCAGAAATGAAGTGGCATTTTGGGACTACTGTCCTAGACTCTTCTATCATGGCCAGTGCAATGGCAACAAGACGGCCCTCACTTCGAGAGGCCTTGTGAGATTCCCCTCTGACCTTTCCCCTTTCACAGAGAAGGTTGTGGAGGCCCTGACAGCAGCCATCTTGGACCTGGTGGAGCTGTACTGCAACACTTTCAACGCAGACTTCCAGAGAGCAGTGCCTGGGAGCCGCAAGCATGACCTGGTCCAGGAGGCCTGCCACTTCTCTGGGGCGCTGGCCTTTACCGTCTATGCCACCCACCGCATCCCCATCACCTGGGCTGCCAGGTGAGCTGGTGTTGAGCAGCCTCTAAGAGAGCTGGCTGCACTTGACTTCCTGTAGCTTCTTGCTTTCTGCCTGTGCCCTCCCTGTCCTTAGACTTAACAGGGGTGGCATCGTGGATAGCACTGTGGTGCCACAGGGCTGAAGGTTGAGCCAGGAGCCTGAGGAGACTCTAGGCTGGACATCTCTGAGAGAGAAGATCCCCTAGGGGACCCAGAAGCACCTGCCATTTCCTCTCAGTACTGTCTGCTGGGACATCCCTGCCCCCTCCAGATCCAAGGCCAGCTGAGGGAGACAGCAGCGACAGATGGCCAGTTCCCAGATAGAGTACTTGCCCCAGGCCGATGACTACACTCCCCTGCAGATCACAAAGGCAGTGGGGGAGGGGATGCCCCTTTGTCTGGGGTTCCCTGGGCTTGCAGGGATGGGTGGAGGAGGATGTTCATTTGGTAATCTTCCCTCCTCTGCTGGGTCCCCAGCATCCAAGGCCTAGGGAAGCAGGCATTTGGCCCCATCCCACCTTCCTTGGCCCCTCCCCCTCTCGTCCATCCCCTTCTGTCTTTGTTCCTTACTTAATGTATTCCTCTGGGCTATTGGCAGAGAACAAAGGAGACGGCCTGGGAAAGGGAGGCCTTCTCTGACCTCTTCTGTCAGGCACCTGTCATGAGCCACAGGGACGCCCATGTGTTGGCATTCATGGCGGCATATGTCGTTTTCCTCCCCCACCCACTTCTGTGCGCATGTGCATATACACACACACAACTGACTATACATGTGTGTGTGTGCATGTGTATGTGGGCACCCAGAGGGCTAGAGCTAGAGGAAGAAAAGCAAGCAGCCTGGAACCTGCAGGGTGTGTGTGTGTGTATGTGTGTGTGTGTGTGTCCCAGACTTATTTGCTCCTCCCTGAACACACTTCCTTAGGTGTAATGTAACTGTCCTCTATCTTACCCCATGCAACAGTCTCCAGAGACTGCAAGCTATGCTACCAGGGGAAGTGGAGTTTGGCATTAGGAGGACACAAAAATTGGGGTGACTGAGATCAGTTTGTGGGGCTCGGTGTCCTGACCTGCTCCTTTCCTTTTACAGCTATGAAGATTTCTACCTCTCCTGCTCGCTCAGCCATGGTGGCAAGGAGCTGTGCAGCCCCCTGCAGACCCGAAGAGCTCATTTCTCCAACTACCTGTTCCACCTGATCATCTGGGACCAGCAGTAAGCCCTGCTCCAACCCCGGGCCGTCCCTGCCAAGCTGTCATCCTCTGGAGTGCCTGGGGCAGATAAGCAGGCCCGGACTAGGGGCGCATGCCTAGGTTAAACCAGGCTCTATCACTAATCCAACCAGACAGGTTGTTCAACCTCTTGGGTCTCATTTCCCTCACTGTTAAGTGGGGCAAGTATAATTTCTACCTCTAAAGTCCTTAGAAGGCTCCAATGACAAGTATCTGTAAAAGCTCTTTATAATCTATAAAGGACCATATAAGTATCAGCTGTTAATTTTAATAATACCTAATACCCTATTGTTTTGATCTTGTCTCTTGTAAAGAGTTTAACCATTTGGGGGGACTCCTATCCTCTCCCTTCTTTCCAAATTCCCTTGCAATAGGCCTTGTCCCTTACAGATAGAAAAGGACGAGTGGTCTAGAGAAAGGACTAGTATACATGGAGCCACTTCTGGTTCTAATAATTCTACTTCTGTCTCTAATCCTACATTTTTTTAGCCTTTCTGTGCCTCAGTTTCTCATACAGAAATGGGGACATTTGTTAAACTCAGGAGTACCTGATGCACTGCAGTGAGATAGGCATGGCCTACATAGGAAGCCACAGGCACAAGTTAGTATTAATAACCATTTATGAACAATAATGTGATGTCAGGAAGGTAGCATCAGTCAAGCAAAGCAGGACGGAAGTGAAGATGAGGGGCACTGCGGATGTTTGCCTGCTTCATGTCTGTGTCCTGCACCGCATCCGGCCCCAAACAGAGAACTCGTTTACTGCCCCAGCTTCACTTCCCCAGCCTGGTTATAACTGAGTTTTCAGAATAGCATGTGCAGCCTAAGTGTTTACAGTGCAAATTAATGAACTGGGGGCGTAGCTCGGTGGTAGAGCACTTGCCTAGCATGCATGAGGCCCTGAGAAGAGTAGATGTAGAAAGAAGATTAAAGAGACTGAGGAAGGTCCTCAGGGAGGCCAAGGATGCCCATATAAGCAGATAAAGAGACCGGAAATGCTGAAAGGGGTGGGTCATTTTATAGACAACTGGAGCGAGAGACCCTTTTTCCTGTCCTTCATGCTTTGGTAATTCTTAGTGCATACAGTTGCCAATAAAGCAAACAGCTGCCAGGGCAGGAAAAACTCCTTGGAGCTCAAAGATAGCTACATTAAATGGCCCCTGAGTGTTACTGTTCCCTTGGGATTCTCTGACCTCAGTTACTACTTCTATCCAGGGAAATAGCATACAGCATTCTGGGCTCAGGGGAACCCCAAGAAATTAGCCTTAGATCCTTTTCTGAGACACCATCAGAGGTACAGAAGCAGCCCAGACTGCTCAGTGAGTCTCATTCTGCCCTTGGGATGGGATTCCAAAGAGGTCAGTGGCTGTGATGTCTAGATCATGGAGACTGTGGAAGGCCCCAGCCCAGCACTTCCCACACAGGTCCCCCAAAGGAGGCCCTTTGGTCACGACCAAGGCATTAGGGAGAGGGCCCACACTGGGGTTCAGAGTACAGGCCCTGGACCGTACTGCCAACATGGCTCTGGGCAGTCACTCAGCCTAGAAATGGAGACCACAGTAGGGCCTGTTCTGCAGGGTTCTTGGAGGAGGTTAGAACACTGTAAGTACTTAGCACCTGGCACCTAATAACCTTTCCCCTTTGCATCTTCACTCGCCTTTCAGTTCCGGTTTCTCTGTTCCAAGTGACCAAGTGTGAGAATACTGTCAGTGCAGCCTGGCTTCAGTGCAGTGATCACAGTGTCACACTGCGAGCAGCATACTGCAGGCCATGTGTGCACACATCACACAAGTGAAGCTGTGTCCCCCTCCCCCTTGGTGAGGGCTCCAGGGATCAGAGTGTGAGTTCAGTTGCCCTGGTTATGAGAGGCAGAATGAAGCCTGGAAGCCAGCATCTTCAGGAGCTCTTCCTGAAGGAGGCAGCCCCTGTGAAGTGGCATTAAGGGTTGCAGGAAGGGGGAGGGGGCTTCTCAGGCAGGGAGCACTCAGGTCTGCAGCCCACTTTGTGTAAGATGCACAGGAAAGGTTTTGGAATGCAAGATGCACTCTGGTGCCCTGGTTGTTCCTTGAGGTTGTAGTTTAGCTGGAAAGTCTCTTCCCTCAGCATCATTGCTGGAGGCTTCTTCCTTCTTGGGTGAAAAGCAAGGACTCAGGACCAGCTCTATGTTTGTTGGACTGTGGGGTCAGCTGATTCTTCTGCTCCAGCGGGCAGGGATCAGCTAACTCTCAAAATAGGCCCAGCAGCCGTGCTCCGTCACCTCCAGCCAGGCCCTGGCCTGGCATGTCCACTGGCTGCTGGAGGGGCCCTAATTATAGCTGAGGGCCCCCCAAGATAGAGGCAGCTGGGACAGAGTTGGACTGTGCCAGTCTGTGACAGGCAGACAGGAGTGCCTCACTTGGGTGGCGGTTCCCTGGAGGAGTGAGGGGTACGGTGGAGGGAGGCGGCTTCACCTGAAACTGCTGACACACCCCCCCACCCCCACCCTGGGGCTCGGAGACTGCTGGGCCCTGGGCTGGCCAGGAGGGTGTGGCACTGTGGACTTTGGCCCAGGGACAGCTTCCTGGAAAGGTAATGTGGGTCCTCCCTCTTTTGAGGCTCCCATGCTCTCCCCACCCCTTTCCCACCCACAGCTCCTCATCCTGAACTTGGAGAGAGTGGCCGGGTGTCACCAGCAGAGCAGCGCAGGGACCACATCTGGCTTCAGGCAGTGGTGGAATTGGTTGTTTCAGTTCTCTGGCTCCTGCCCCTTGGCTTTCTCACCGCTCTCTGGGATTCTGAGAAGGCTCTTCCCTTCCCTTCCCTTCCCTTTGGCTCTGAGCCCCTCTTTGGCTCTGAACTAGTTTGGGGATGAGAACAAACCCTCGTGTGCTCTGAGAGCTAAGAGAAAGGACACGGACAGGTGAGAGAGTGAACCGAGGGCAGCACTTGGTGGTGACTCTTCCTCTGGCTCTCAGCAGGGTACGTAGGTGAAGGATGAGGAAGTCAAACGGGAAGGAGGACCAAAGGGGTTGTTTTGCCGGCCCTTTCTAGAAACCCTGCAAAGAGGAAAGGAGGCCTTGGCTGAGAGAGTTCTCTTCGGGCACCAGGAGGGACCCCTCGCAATCTGGGGTGTTTTTTCACTGTACTGTGGGGCCCCTGGATACTGTTGTGTGTCACAGAGCATCCAGAGGAGGTGTTGCCTGGTTGGTGGGCTCTCCCAGCCCTATAAGGAGCTTTCCCCAGGGAAAGGTTGACCCTGAGCAGGAGGCCACTTCTAGGGCCTCCTGTCCCTCACAGCCTCCTGACTTTATTTCTGTCCTTTCCAGGATCTGCTTCCCCGTACAAGTGAACAGGCTGCCCCGGGAGACCCTGCTGTGTGCCACCCTCTATGCTCTGCCCATCCCCCTACCAGGGAGTTCCTCGGAGGCCAATAAGCAGCGGAGGGTGCCTGAAGCCTTAGGCTGGGTCACCACTCCACTCTTCAACTTCAGGCAGTATGAGAACCCCAGGGGAGTAGCCTCTTGGCTTCAGGAGGGGAGACGGTGGATAAAGGGGTCTAGTTGCTGTTACAGCCAATGTCCCTTGGGAGGGTTGACCCCACTGGGCTCATGGGCAAGGTCCACAGGATCCTATCACCAATAGAGGTTCCAGAGTGCAGAACTTAGTGACCAGGGTTGTTGATGGAACCAGGAACCATGGGTAGGATTGTAGAGAGGGAGAAAGGGGAAAGGAATGCTTGGCTAATGTGTCACCTGGTCTTATCACTGGGAGGTCATCTAGCCCTGCCACCAGGTCATCCAGACCAGGGAGTGGTTAGCTCAGATGGCCTTCTGGGGAGAGGTGAGCTTTTCTAGGATGTGGGAGAGGAAGGAAGCCATGGGCTGCAAGGAGAGTGGGAGGGAGGAGAAGGGAGGGAGGTAGTGGCTTCAAGTAGAAATGGCAGAGTTCTAGATTGAGGGAGCAGGAGGGAAACCATCCACTTGGCCAGGGGTGTGTTGGCTCATCTCACCCTCCTTCCGCCTCAGAGTCCTGACCTGTGGCCGGAAACTTCTGGGCCTATGGCCAGCAACACAGGAAAACCCCAGTGCACGCTGGAGTGCACCAAATTTCCACCAGCCAGATAGCGTCATCCTGCAGGTGAGACCCCAATGCACATTTCCCCACCCATGAAGGAACCCCACAGTAAACTCCAAGCTTCCCCCCTGAAGGTCTGGGCTGGAGAAAGTGCTGGGAGTGTGGGCATAGGGTGATAATGTGACCAAAGTGACTAGTGAATGTGATGAGAGCCAGAGTGGGACTGTGAGCCCTACTGTCCATCTGCCTTGTCTGTCCTGTCCATCTCCTACTGTCTGGTTTCAAGGAGACTGAAGTTCTCCTCCACTCAGGGCTTAGATTTTCAGAATTCCTTGTGCTGAACTTTCATACTTCGAAGTCTGATCATATCTAAACTGTCCTCTCTTATAGTTGAAGGGCAGGGATCTGGCTAGGTCCTAGGTCTAGTTGCAGCTCTCCTTTTGTGGCCAAGAGATGCTTTGGTATGGCATCAGGAATAGCAAAGCTGACGAAGAATGAAATAGAAAGATACAACATGCATTCTCCAGGAGGCAGGAGTTTTTGTCTGTTACTCAGTGCTCTATGCCCAGGGCCTAGAACAAGGCACATACTAGAATTCGTTAAGCATTTCTTAAATAAATGAAAGCAGATCTCCTATAGAGAATAGGTTTGCTCAGTTGTGACACCATTTTAGAAGGACATCTTTCTGGTGGCATAGAGCAAGGGGAGCTGGTGTTCCAGTCCTAAAGTTGGAAGGGCCCTTACCAGTGTGTGGTCCAACAGGCTGCAGTGTCTCCAGGACCACACTGAGAGCTCAGTCTGGCAGCACCTGTTCTAAGCCCTTGACCTCTCAGCTAGAAACAGCTCAGCCCAACCTCTATCTCCCTTGCCATTTTCTCTTCTCTCTCTGTTTCTGTTTATTGATTGATTGATTGCTGGAAGAGATTTCAGGGATCACAAAGTCCACCTGGGTTATTTTACAAAGAATCTGAGGGGAAAGGGAAGGGGGAAGCAAGGCAGGAATCCTGGGTGGAGAGAGGCAAGCTGACTCATGCCACCTCCACTCTCCTCTCTTCTGCGATCCCACTCCTAGATTGACTTCCCCACCTCAGCTTCTGATATCAAGTTCATCAGCCCCCCTGGAGACAAGTTCAGCCCCCGGTATGCATTTGGCAACCTCCGGGAAGAAGACCAGCGCAAGCTTAAAGACATCATGCAGAAGGAGTCCCTGTACTGGTGAGGCTCAGGCCCCCACGCAGCCTGTCGTGTTCTGTCTGACTTTCTTTTACCTCCCAGCCCCTGGTCCTGTGCTGTAAGAGTGGAGCTAGGCTGGGCAGACATTAGAACCGGAGCAGGAGGTGGTGGCCTTTCCCCCTGAGCTGACGCTAAGCAAAGTGGAGAAGGCAAGTCAGGAAATTAGATCTGAGAAAGTCCATCCCGTGCCGGGATGATGTCTGACTCAGCTGCCCAGAAAGGCCAGCACTTTTTCTCCCATCCCGTGTAGGCTGTCTACTATTCACTGTCTTTGGGGTGGCTGTCTGCTGTCCTTGCCTCCCTACCCGCCCCTTACCATCTCAGCCTTTGCATTTTTCTGGCCTTGTTGCTTTCCAAAAAGGATCAGGTGTCCAGGCAGGCCGGCAGCTCTCAGGGGTAAATGGCTGAGCTCATCTTGGGGCTGCTGTGATCACCAAGACTGGAGAAGGAGGGATGAGGATGGGAGCTGGAGGAGCTGGCGGGTTGGGCTCCTCCCCGCCTGCTCTCCTGTCTACCTCCCAAGCTCCTGCAAAGCCCTTTGCAGTGCCAGTTGGGTAAGGGGAAAGGTGGACTCATCTCTCACCCTCAGGTCCACCCAGGATGGCCAGAGTAGCTGATAGGTTACAGGCTTCCCCGACCCCACCCCTCTGCACACCTCACGCTTCCTTAGCCCCTCAGCTCCCTTTCTCTCTGGACTTCTGATTTCAGGCAAGGTCAGTTGACCACAGGCCCTATAAAACTAAAAGCTGGCCCCAGGAGACCTCTCAGCTACGCAGCCCCTGGCTCCTGGGACCACTCCCCGCCTCAGTGGTTCTGTGTGAGTGGTGCCCACAGGGTCCCCCGGAAGGGTAGCAGATTTGGTGCCCTTGGCCTATGCTGTCTCAGTTTGACACGTGCCTGGGTCAGGTCACAGCTGATGAGATTTACACCCTGCTTTCCAAACTCTGCTTCCTCTTGGAATCACCTGATGATTTTGAAAAAACACCCAAAGCCTGGCTTCTACAGACAGCCTTAGATGCCATGAGGTGTGGCATAGGCACTGGGCAGGCACTGAGCCTGTCAGGTGACTCTAAGGTGGCAGAACGGTGAGGGCCTTTGCATGGCAGCTTGTGGTAGACGGAGGTTCTCCACCCTCCTGCCCGCTCAGCCCCCTCCCCTCCTGCAGGCTCACTGATGCCGATAAGAAGCGACTGTGGGAGAAGCGTTATTACTGTCACTCGGAGGTGAGCTCACTCCCCCTGGTGCTCGCCAGCGCCCCCAGCTGGGAGTGGGCTTGCCTGCCAGACATCTATGCTCTTCTGAAGCAGTGGACCCACATGAACCACCAGGATGCCCTCGGGCTCCTGCATGCCACGTGAGTTGCAGCGCCCACTGGCGCCCACCCCAGCCAGTACTGCTCATCCCTGAGGGAGGTCCTGGGGGAAATGGCTACTCAGGGTGTTTC
>PVLA01012403.1:0-44747 GCA_004027455.1 Hydrochoerus hydrochaeris | reverse complement strand
ATTACTGGTTATGACTTGTAGGTTTTATAGTACATGTATTGTTTTACTTTGACCTTTTTAACAATGCTTTTATGCATTTGAATTCTACTGTTCCTTGTTCTGTTTTTCCAAATTATAGGATAATAGTTTTAAGAGGGGAAAAAGTAAAGATTTAAAGCTAACACTAGCTAATTTGGGAGAGCTGGGAAAGAAACAGTTTGCTTCCTCTTTGCACTGTACTCTTAAAATCCCTGAAATAAAAATAGACAAAGTTGCTAGTAACTGGTGAATAAAGAAACTTTCCTTACTGAGGCGCAATACTTGTTGAGGACTCAGGTAAATGATGCTGTAAGACCTTAGCCCTAGGAGAAGATATGTAGTAAAAAGACTTCTATAAGAAGGGCGGCGGGTGTAGCTCTGTGGTAGGTGCTTGTCTAGCATGATCCAGAATTTCTTCTGCCAGTTTAATTAGTCCACTGCCCTTAATCTTAGTCTGTGGCACAATCTCTGGAGATGAGCAAAATGCAGACAAGCTTTCTGCCAAGCCATAACATACATTGTCTATAGTTCAAAAACCAGTGCAGTCCTTTTTCCCAGCAGAAACCTCCCAAGCCTGTGTTTACTGGTTTTCTGGTCTGAGCTCCGACCAGAGTCTCCCACACAGAACAGCTTAAGCATTCCAACGCTACTCTTTCAGGTGACATCTTCAAACTTTTCCAAATTCTTCCCAGAAGCTATTTTCAAAGGCTCTTGAACCACATGGTCAGGTATAGTCATAGCAATAACCCTGCTCCTGGTTCCAAATTTTAATATCTAAAAGCCATGAGAGAATGAGAAATAGAGGGCCTAATTTTGATGGGATGAGAATGAACTGAAATTCTAAAACACAAAATAGGTGGAAAGGCTTCCAAAGCAGCAAAGATGGAACAGTGGTACATGTGGGAAGAGACGGACAGGGATACAAATCTCAGAGCGCACCAGTAAAAAGGAGATTTCTCCAAGGTCAGGGGACAGAGTCAGAGGTATGAAGACTCCTCCCCCTTGACACCAGCAGGTCAGGCAGCCTGAACTCTAGGTGGGGTGGGCAGGTGAGTAGCCTTTGTTTACCAAGCCATGCAGGTGGCTCTCACACATGCTGACCCGAGAACCCCTGAGATGCATAAAAACATATAGATAGATAGATAGCAATTCAGATAGCTTGTGTGTTTAAGTCCTGATGGATATGAAATCCTAGTAAAATGCTAATAATTGGCCCTACGTTATCTGCACCTTCCCTATAGTGGATTCAACCACAGCAGATCAGCAGATAGAAGGTATTCAGGAGAAAATGATGGCATCAGCTGAGCACAAGACATTTTTCCTGTCATTATTCTCTAAGTAGTAGTGTGACAGTTGTTTCCACAGCATTTGCATGGTGTTAGGTGTCATAAGTCATCTAGGGAACAATTACAGTATACACGAGGCTGCTACCATCCTGTGTGCGTTCTATGCAAATGTCTGCCATTTCATTAAAGGGCCTTAGGCAGTCATGGCTTATATCTGGGGTGTCCTGGAAGCAATTCTCATGGATTCTGGATGATAGCTGTCATACACTCTATTTTAAAAGTTAATCTTAGGTGGACATAGTGGTGCATGCCTGTAATCCCAGCACTGAGGCAGAAGGAATGCCTCAAGGAGGCAAACGGCGAGTCCAGGCCACCCTGAACTAAATGGTGAGAGCCTGTCTGAAAAAAATCAATCGATCAGTCAATCTTTCAACCATTAAATTTTAATATCTTAAGTAAAAAGGAGTGGAACTGGATCAATCACAGAGCGTCTGGTTCTTTGGAAGGGTTGGTTTTCTAAAGAATTGTCAAAGCAAATGCACACGCATGCATGCACACACATGTGCTCACACAGGTACATGCATGCAAGCACACGAGCTCATGCATGTACACACACACACATGCATGCATGTATGCTGAGGTCCTGAAGCCTGTGCCTGGTTCAGGGAACATCACAGCTGGTGGCGACTTATTTCAGTAGTTTCTGCCCTTCTCTGTATGAACTCTTCAAGTGTCCCTGGATCCGTGGGCCAAAACCCTCAGCTACAAGTCTTAGAGGAGCAGGGTGGATTTCTCAGGAAAGTATTCATGAAGGCTGCCATGGTAATGTTTTCTCGTCTCCCCACCATCACCACCCTTGGAACAGCCTTTCTGCCATTGGAACAATGAGAAGAAATCAAACAGCATTTAGAACAGTAGCATCTGGCTGGAACAATTGTGGGTATAAAGTGATGGAGAATGAATGAATAGCTCTGTTGGGTATGGTAGCACCCATCTCTAATCCCAGCACTTGGGAGGTCCAGCAGTGCAGGAGAATCACTGTGAGTTTGAGGTCAGCCTGAACTACATAGCAAGACCCTGTCTCAAAACAACCCTAACCAACAAAAAGAACAAATAGCTCTGAAGCTGGATATAATGGTACACACCTATAATCCCAACTTTCTGGGATCATGAGGCAGAAGGACTGCGAGTTCAAGCCCAACTCAGAAAACTTCGATGTCCTAGTGAGATCTTGTCTCAAAAAAAAGGCTAGAGATGTAGCTCAGTGCAAGGGCCTTGGGTTCAATTCCCAGTACAGGAAGGAAAAAACAAATAGGTTTGAATACACATTAGCAGATTTGCAGCAATTCTTTCATTTTAGTGATTGTGAGTTTCACAACTCTAAGATGCTTTTAAACTCATCTGGTCCTTGTTACTTTGCAGATGTGACACTGCAGGCCCTGGAAGGTATGTGACAAGCCCGTGACATGCCAACGTGGAACAGACGTGGCCAATTCAGCTCTGAATCTAGGGTTTGTCACCCACCTCTCGCTGAGCCGGTTTCCTACAGTAGCAGCTGAGCAGGACCTGGAAACCTCAAAGTGCAGGGGACACATCACAATGGCAGGGATAACCAACCTGCCCCATGCTCTCACACATCTGCTAGAGACAGGACACTTTATAAAATTCTGTGGCCCCTGCTCAGCTCCTGTGTCACCCCAATGTACAGGCAGGGGTGGAGGTAACCTCTCATTAGTGACCTGCATGGCAGAGCTGCTCTGGTTTTCTGTCCCGGACTTTCAGAAGCATGGTCAGTTGTGGGAGAGCCCTTCACATTTCCCTGTGCTGTGCCCTGCGGGCTGTTTTCTCAGTCTGTGGTCTCCACAGTTGAGTCCTGAGGAAGGCCACGTCCTCACGAATCCTTGAAGAAAGGGCAATGTAGCGAGTTATTCATGAAACCCTATTTCTAAATTTCCAGGACTTTTCTCTATGCAAAATTAAGTCTTTCCTCTATTTTTATTTTTTGTGTTTTTGGTGCTGAGGATGGAAGCCAGGGCCTCACACACTTTACCCCAGCCCTGCTCAGGGTTCCCGATGGCCTCGCTCTGTACAACAGGGTTGTTCCTCAGGGATTTACCATGGGATTTTCTTCTTTTCTCTCTCTCTCTCTTTCTCTCTCTCTTTCTCTCTCTCTCTCTCTCTTGGCCAGGGGTAGGGGCTGGAGACTGAACCCAGGCTCTCTGCATGCTAAGCAGCCACTCTTCTATGGAGGGATATTGCCAGTCCTCTCCCTCTATGTCTATTAAAATGCCATATTTAAAGATAAAATGTCAGGAAGAGATGATGAAAGTCATTTATGTGTGTATTTTTTGTTTGTTTGCTTGTTGTTGTTTTTTTTTTTTGCACCAGGAATTGAACTCATGACCTGGCACTTGCCAGGCACTGTGTAGCTAAGCTATATCCCCAACCCCAAGAGTCATGTAATTAAATGGCAAAATAAAAGGCTGACCATTACTTATATCTTAATATTCTTCCTTGGTATTTCTAATCCCTGAAAACCAAATATCTGTGAGGACAATGTCTCCAGGCCATTGCTCTTTTGAAAAATGCTTCTTAACTATATGCGATGAAGAGCCACATGGTTTTCTCTCCAATTAGCCGTGGAACAATGCTACTGTAACTCATAATGAAATGAATTACTAAAAGATGAAATGCTGCTTGGATGTTGTGGCAATGCCCAGACCCACCCAGCTTCTGTATTTATCTTGCTATAGAAGATCAACAGACCATCTAGGGTTCAGGCTGCCTGATCTGTTAGTGTCCAAGAGGAGGAGTTTTCATACCTCTGACTCTGTCCCCTGACCTTGGAGAAATCTGCTTTACTGGTGCGTTCTGAGATTTGTATCCCTGTCTGTCTCTTCCCACATGTATCACTGTTCTATCTTTGCTGCTTTGGAAGCCTTTCCACCTATATTATGTTTTATAATTTCAGTTCATTCTCATCCCATCAAAATTAGGCCGTCTATTTCTCATTCTCTTATTTTTTAAGATATTAACCATGAAAGAGAATTGCTAATTTTTATCGACAACTTCTAGTGATCATAGTACTAATTTGCAAGAGAATGGATCAAAAATAGCCAAGAACATTTTGAGTGAGCTACTATGTAACTAGAAAAAAAGACTAGTAGAAAATAATTAATTAGAAACTGACCTGAGGAATTTAACAAAAGATTATCAGACATTTGCATAGTACCTATGTGTGTCACATGAGCACAACTGGTTCTTCCCCCTCTTTTGTTTTTATACAAATACTTTGGATGATGAGTGGAATAAGTTACTCTTGCACACCAAGATTTTACTGTTATTTAACTTTTCCTGACACTTGTGAACGGTATTATTTTCCTAATTTTTTTCTTGGTGGGTTTGTTTTTTGTGTACAGAAATGCTATTTTTTTTTTTGAGATAAGGTCTCACTATGCATGCAGTTCAGGCTGATCTTGAGCTCACTTTGTAGCCCAGGTTGGTCTCAAACTTGCAACAGTCCTGCCTCAGCCTCCTGAATGCTGGGGTTATGGGAATGTGCCACCATGCCCAGCTTTACTATTGCTTTTTGTGTCTGTTGTGTGTTCTACCTCTGCTAATTTGCTTAATACTTCTAGAAGTCTTTCAGTGGAGTTTTTTGGATCTTATATGTAAAGGATCATGTCATCAGTAAATATAGTTTGTCTTCCTTTCCTATATGCAGTCTTTTTATTTCTTTCTCTTGCCTGATTGCTTCAAAAAAGTTCAAAATACTAAATTGAAAAGGAGTGGTAAGAGTGGGCATCCTTGTCTTGTTCCTGATTTTAGAGAAAAAACTTTGTTTTTCACCATTTATTGCAATGTTGGTGGTAGGCTTGTCATAAATCACTTTTATCAGTTTGAGATAAGGTCCTATACCTAGTTTCATCAGGGTGTTTTTAGAAATCATGAATAGATGTTGAATTTTGTGAAAGGCTTTGAAATCATCATGTGATTGTTGTCCTTGCTTCTGTTTATGTGCTGCATTACCTTTATTGACCTTCATGTATTGAACCATTCTTCCATCCCTGGAATGAAATCATTTTGGTCATGACCTATGATCTTTTTAATGGTTTGTTGCTTTCTTTTTGCCAGCATCTTGTGGAGAATTTTGCATCTATGTTCATTAAGGAGATTGGCTGTAGATTCCTTTTTTTTTTTTCTCCTTTAAATCCTTGTCCAGTTATTTTGTTTTCAGGAGGGGTGCTATGTGCAGAAGTGAGTTTGGCAGTACTGTTTCTCCCCATTTCCTTGAAGAGTTTGAAGAGTATAGGTGTTACATCTTCCCAGGAGCTCTGGTAGAAATGCTAGATTGTATATTTTTTTATAAATAAGATTACTGACACAAAGTTAAGTGTTTTAAACATTTAAATATAATTTGATATATTAGTAAGGAAGTGATGGAAAAGCATATTTATACTGCTATTCAAATGTTTACTATTGCCTGTAAGAAAGTACCTTAATTCAATAGTAAACTTTTAATTGGATCATGGATTAGGGATTTAGAGCACTAAATAAGACTTATGGTCTTTTAAAAGAGTTTCCAGTATAGATATGAAGAGAAATACACATTCACATAATGTAATAAATCCAATCATAGGGGAGCTGGGGGTTTAGCTCAGAGGCATAAGCACCTGCCCTGAGTTGCGAATTCGATCCCCAGTACCGGAAAAAAAAAATCCAATCATAGAGAAATAACAAAGGTGAGTGAAGGCAGAAGGGAGTGGTTGTTCTGCCTGGGAGAGTCAGGGAAATGTACCTCTGTCCTTTGATAATTCTTTTTATTTTAATCCCATTCAGGTATCTCTTCCATAGAATCTTCTCTAGTTAGGCCAGTAGGATGTGAGCAGAGAAGACAGCTCTAATATAAAAATTCACCTGCTTTAGAAATGAACTGGATGTAACCGTCAACGGAAAAGAAATGCTAAAGACGTCACAAAAGACTTTCTGGAACAGAGACAGACGGTGCAGGGAGGAGCAGGTGGGCGGGTTCTCTCAGGGCTGTGTTCGGTGGGCACTTAGGAGAATGCATCCGCCTGAAGTCACTTCCTAACTGCAATAAACCTAAAAGTGAGACAACAAGCCATTATCTGTATTCTGATCCATGTAACACAAAGGCCTCAATACTACCCAGATGGTCCCCTTTCCCCCTGGCCAATGGAACCCTAATTTAATCAAGTCTTTTCATTAAATCTCCAGTCCATAGGAAATGATAGCCAAATTAAAAACAAGACAAGAAAGGAATCTGCCAAATCTTGAATCTTGAATGTGAGATGTTCTACAAAAGACCTGTTCTAGAAGAAAAGAAATTTCCAAGAGATTTGATATGATAAGCAAATTAATGAGTGGAGCGTCTTCAGATCCTTATTTTAAAAAACCAATTGTATAATTTTTTAGACAATTAAAGGAATCTGAGTTTGAACTGGGTATTTAGTTGTACTCAAGAATATTGCTAATTTTATTCCAATGATAATGGCATTATGTTAGGTGAAAAGTGTTCTATTTTTTTTTCCCTTTGAGATGCATAGTGAAGTATTTCAGGGGTGAATAACACAATAATAGAACTCAGAATTGCTTTAAATATTCCAGGTTTTTTTTTAAATGGAAAGAGATAAAGTAACATAGCATAATTTGAATGACTGTTAAGTGGATTGACACAATGAAAGTTTATTATACTCTGTTTTAAATGTATATTTTGATGTTTTTCTATTAAAACATTATAAATCAGGGACCAGGGGTTTAGCTCAGCAAAATAAGTGTCTGCCCTGCAAGCGTGAGGTTGCGAGTTCAATCCCCGGTACAAAAACAAAAACAAAACAAAACAAAAAAAACACTATAATTCAACAGCATCAGAAGAAATCTGTACATAGAACTCAGAGGGGAAAGGGGGAGCTAATGATGGATCTGAATAGCTGCCCCAGGGCACAGTTATTCTTACATGTAATGTGTTGGTACTGCTTAAAGTGGACAGCTGTGGTAGCTTAATACCATCCATCAGGGAACAAGATTTTCTTGTTATCAGTCTCCTGGCTCTCTTCTTTCCAAGTTCCCAAGATCCATACCAACAATGTAGTGTAGGACGAGTACAGATCCATACGTCTGACCGACTCTTTCCAAAGCAAACTCCCAAAGATATTCCTTGAAGTTCTAGTGATTGCAGGATTTTCCTTCACCACCGTCTTTAGATGCAGCATATACCTGACCAAGGGGCAGTATGTCCTTTGAGTCAGAGACCATTATAAGGCGTTGTCATCTTTGAAGCAAAAATATATGAGTCTGAGAATCAAAGACTGAAGATGGAAGTAGTTGCATTATTATGGTTTTTATAATTCACAGGACATTTTTCTTCCTAGCCTACACAGCTCTGAACTCTGCCAGCATGAGTATCTTGGATTCCGAGGATGTAGAAGGATGCTGTCATCAGGAGATACAGTAATGGATCCACTGAGATTAAAGATGAGATCACCACAAAGCTGAGATTGTCATTCTGAATTGCTATGTCACTTACCCATTGAAGTGAAATAACTGCAGGCTGCAGTGATTGACCTAACTCTTCAAGAGGAAATCATATATCAGTGCTTTTTGGATCCTAGGGAATTCTTGTGGTTCAGAACCTCTTACTACTTCCAGGCTTAGTAGGAAAGGTTAATAGAAAACCATAGCAACCAAAGAGGTAAGAATATTGAATAGTTGAATAGTTGAGGAAAGATGATTTGGGTGATTCTACCAGGTAAGGAAATTGACTACTCAAGGTCTGGCTGAAGGAAATGGAAATGTGAGATTAGTCATGGATGAAAATCACAGATGTTACTGCCTTGTGACCAACTGTACAAATGAGGATCATAGTGTGACTTGGCATACTTTCTCTTTGCTTGTGTGTATTTGTGTGCTAAGGCTAACCATTTCTAATCTCTCTTCATACCATTAATATTTTATATATCAGTTATGGAAGATTGTATTGTATTATTGAGGCAACAAATATTTAATTGGGCTATGAATTTAAGAATTAATTAATATAGTCAGTGATTAAATCAGCTACCATTGGGACACTATGTCATTGACTTTTGGGAAAACTGAAAACTTGTGCATTTACACAAAGAATTTCTTGGAAGGAAACAGTCATTTTTTAATGTATGGTAGTTAAGATGTGTGTAGGTATACAAATGGAAACTCAGAGGCCAAGGGGTGGACTGTGCAAGCTGTTAATTTATTGCCTTTCATCTCTAAATGGATTTGTGTGTGTGTGTGTGTGTGTGTGTGTGATACTGGAACTGGGCCGTGGAAATATTTTTCCTTTGCCAGCTCACAGAATGTTGTTTTAGTAAAGGTGGTAGAGTGGCACTGACAGAGGAAGGGACTTCTATTCTTGGTTATTAGGCTTTTTTTCTGATTCTGCTAGCTTGCAGGTGCTGTTCTTCCCAGATAAATTTGACAGTGCCCCAGCAGCAGATTTCTAGTGATTTTCATCCTGTGGTGGTTATTACGTTTCATAGCAGCACCCTACTGAGGCTGAAAGGTATCCGATACTGCTCACTATTTAGCAAGTTTTTCAGGCATCCCAGTTTCCTAGAAGATTTTGCCAGCATCTTGGTAGATGGCCTCACAGAAAGGCTCATGACACCCCACCAGGGGGATCCCCATCAATTTACAATGAAAGCCTAGCAGATGGCCTCCCAGCAAATTTTGTTGGTGTCTCAAGAGGTGACAGAAACTTACTGGAAACCCAGTTGGTGCTTTCCTGTTTGCAGCCCCAGCCTGTGGCATCTCTGCAAACTTCTTGGTCATCGGGTGGGCCTCGTCCATGAGTTCTGGACCTTAGCTTAGCCAGAGCACTTTCCAAGTCTGTTGCTTCCTTGGTTAGTCTGCCTCACACTGCTTTAGAGGTAGTGAATGCTCCCCATATCCACTGTCCCTATATTTCTTGTATTCCAGGTAGTAATTCATCTCCTGTTAAAAGTTAATACTTATTTATGCTGAATTTTCTCTGTTCCTATTACAGCTTTTTAAAAAAATCTCTTTATTATACCCAGCACCCTGATAAGTATTCAAATTAAAGACTGACGAAACACACGTTAAGTAAATTCAAACTAAAGTCAAAGTGAATCATGACATCCATATCAAATAAAAGTTAATGCAAGTAAAGAAGCATCATATATGATAGAATGCAATTCAGTGAGCACAAGAATATTCATTAGTATCTGCATCAATAACAGCACCAATGTTCATGAGGCTAAAACTTCAAAGGAGAAACAAAATCGTAGCAGATCTTTTTTCTTTTAGTACGTTTGCAGTACATGAAGTTTATATTCATCTTAGAGAGTAGATGAATGCACACACCACAGTCTGATCCTTTTTAAAACCCCTTTCCCTTCCCACCCATCTCCCTCCCATCTGTGTCTACATCCTCTCTGCCCATTTTCAGTCTTTTTAGTTCATGTTCATGACATACAGTGATTATATTTCATTGTGGGTATTTGGTGCAGATACATGACGTATCTTAGACCTTTTTATTTCCCTCCCTTCCCCTTTCCCTTACCTATGGTCTCCTGGACCCTTTCCCATTTGGCAAATATTTATCTCCTTGTTTCTTTCTATCCTTTCTTTTGCTCTTTATTTGTAATTTGCCTTACTCAAAGGAGAGAAACTATATGATATTTAACATTGTGTGTCTGATTTATTTCACCTAACATTACATTTTCTAGATGTAGCCATTTGTTGATTTTTTAAGTAACTGGAGTTCTCAGAAAGTTCTGGCCTACTTGTGTGACTTAGTGTCTTACCTATGTTATCTTCCAGTAAATTCATTGTTCCTATTTTAATGTTTACTGAGATCTTAGATACATTTTGATTTTAATTTAGTACATGGCAAGAGATGTGGTTCTGCCTTCAATCTCCTGCGTATAAAAGTCAATTTTTCCAGCAGCATTTGTTGAATAGGCTGTTTTTTCTCCAACCTATATTTTAGCCCCTTTGTCAAAGATCAAAGAGCTGAATGTGTCTGGGGTGTTATTGTATGTTTTTTTTTCTGTCTATTAATTCACATTTCTGTTTTTGTGCCAGTACCATTTTGTTTTCTTTTGATCACTGTTATGTTTTAGTATAACTTGAAGTCAAGTATTGCGATATCTCTGCTTTGTTTTTGTTTCCCAGGACAGCTATTCCTGGTCTCTTTTGGCTCCACAAATGAATTTTAGGATAGTTTTCTCCAGTTCTGGGAATGCTGCTGGTGTTTTGATTGGGATTACATTGAAGCTAGTTATCAATCCTGGACATTTTGACGATATTGGTTATCTTTCCATTTTCTGGTGTCCTCATCAGTCTCCTTTTTTAGGGTACTGTCATTTTCCTTGTAGAGGATTTTTACTTCCTTTGCTAGGTGGGGAGTCGAGGCCATTAACATTGGAGATATTACTGGGAGGTGTCGATTAATTCTCATTATTGTACTCGTTCTCTGTTGTTGACTCCTTTTTCTTGTCCATTTTTTTGGTTGTTTTGTTGTTTATTAGCCCTTGCTATTTCACCTGGATTTTTGGCTTTGTTGGTTTCATTTTTTTCTGTCTAGGATATTCTTGACTATTTTCCAGACTGTTGGTTTGGAATTCATAAATCTCTTGAATTGGTCTTTTTCATGAAATTTGCTTATTTCCCTATCTATTTTGAGGGAAAGTTTTGCTAGATACATTAACCTGGATTGGAAGTTGTTTGCTATTAGGGGTAAGAAAACTTCATTCCAAACTGTTCTGGCTTTTAAAGTTTGCATTGATGAATCTTCTATAATTCTAATGGGTTTATCTTGTTATGTGATTTTTTTTGCCTTTCTCTGGCCACTTTTAAACTTCTAATTTTCGGTTGCACACCTGGCATTTTAATCATAATGTCTTGGTGGGCGTATCTTTCCACTGTAATTGGTTGGTGTTCTGTAAGCCTTGTTTAGTTATATGTTGAACTCTTTTCTCATATTCAAGAAATTTCCCATTGTGATTTCTGTAAATCATTTAGCATATTGGTTCTACATTCTAGTTTCTCCAACTCTAGTTCATCATAGATTGGTCTTCTTGGTGTCATCTAGTAGCTGTTGGATGAGATTTTCTTGTTCTTTTTATCTTTTCTGAGGCTTCTCTGAATACTTTTTCATATTTTACCATTTTGTCTTCGATTTCAGAAACTGTCTTCCCATTGATTATTTCTGCAACTTATGAATTCTATAGTTTTTCACCTGGTATTTTGCCTTGTACCTTTCTGTGGCTTCTGTATCTTTGGTAAATTTGTCATTCATGTTTTGAACAGTTTTGGTCACTTCTTCCAATACTTTTTATGTCCTCCAAGGCCACACTGGTGATTTTATGTGCTAATTCCATAAACTTTGGGTCTTGGCCTCTTTGAACTTGCCAAGTTCCTTTATCTGTTCTTTAAGCAATTTGTAGAGCTCTGCTACCTGGTGTTTGCTTTCCTCTCCTCTTGTGTCTCTGGGATATGCCTCAGGATGCTTGGGGGCCTTGGAGACCTTCTGTTGTCTTGTGTTCCCACGACCCTGTGTGTATATGTATCTGTTTTTGCTTTTGTTTCTGATTTTTTCCACTGTATCCCCCTTTTTTGGTGCCGGGAGATGAGGTCTAGTAAGATGAGAAGAGCTTGTAATTGCTGTGAAGACCTTTATAGTAAGATACTGCCTCCCATGCATGGAGTGTTTTGAGCTTTACTTGCCCAGTGATGGTATTTACTCCTTCAGCTAATTTATGTCAGAGTTTGCAGTCTGTGTTTTGAGGAAGGAATCACTTCTGGTTATAACAGCACCAACAGACCCAATCACACATCGCTTATACGTAACAGACCTTTCAGTTACACTTTCACCCTTTATCAATCATCTTTGCAGCCTGTATTCAATTGCTGTTAGCAGTTATTCTATGATGGGCAGAAGTGGAGAGAAGAGACTGAGGGATGAAAGAAAGAGGAGTTTAGGCCTGTTGGGGGGAGGTGGATGGAGGGAGGAGTAATAGGTGAAAACACAGGTGTGGGGTTGGATTCTGCTGGAGGGCTTTCTGGTTAGATTGAAGGGTGAGTGCTGAGGGTTTACAGAGATACTCATGGGGGTGAGGACAGGATACAGGAGCAGGGCGGGTGTACTTTGGGACTGAGGAAAGCCATGAGGCTGTCAGAATCTGCTCATAAATTTGTTCACCTGGAAAGGAAAAGAGGCAAGAGAAGACAAGGGGCTACCTAAGATGAGGAAGAGCGGGAGGAATGAATGGGCAGGATGAAGGGTTAATGCAAGAGAAGAGAGGAGCGACCCAACCGAATACGGCCAACTCATAACCTGAGAGGAGGACCACAGAAACGTGGGAGAAGGTTTGTGCAGTGGTAGTATCGTAGCTGAAGAGGTTTATCTGAGGTGTGATCATTGCTAATTGAAAAAAAAAAAAGTGGGAGAAAACAACCCCAGCAATTCCTTCCACCAGTATGCAGGCCAAGTCCGCTGCTGTTCCTGGTCCTTGCTTAGAACCATCCCGCCCGGCCCCGGGTGTGACGCCTGAGCTCACAGAGGTCCTCGAGGAGTCTGCAGGAGGTGGCAGTGGCTAGCATGGAGCCCTGGGAATCTGCGCTACTAAGATTATATATAGAGAGAGAAACGGAGCTAGAATAGCCTTTTATACCTTGGAAGCTAAGAACACACATTTCTTTCAACTGTCCACAGAACATTTGCTACACTGATCACAGATGTTGCCACCAAGAAAAACACTCTGACAAAGTAGAAATAATAGAGATAACACTCTGTGAGCAACTGCAATAGGGAGAAAAGTTAAATACTAATTAAAATAACACAATTATTTTATTTATTTATTTTTTATGTCTCGCCAAGATGTGTGTTCTGGTTCTGTGCTATGAACATATTCAATGCTTTCGGCAAATGTCAGAATGACTTTAAAGAGGAGTGTGATGTTTTTTCCATTCATTCTTATCAAATACCACACTGTGGCCCTATTGGTTTCTAGGGGGCTCGTGATCACCGCTGTGAATGGGATATTCCCACCAAGTATCTCCTGCTATAAGACCTTCTGTGCAGCCCTGGATCCTGCCAAGAGGCTGAGAATGCCCCATAAGTAACATAAGCACTGTGAGGAAATAAAACTATTTGAAAGGCAGTTCAATAATTCCATCACTGCAGTGTTAATCTCAGTGGCGGCTGCTTTAGCTCCGTAAATTCAGTAGGAATTCTTAGGCATGGCTTGGGAGAGCCGTGCAAGCTTAGCGAAATCTCTGCTGATGGTCCTCACATTACTCACAGGGAATGTGGCTTCTTCAGTCGGCAAAGGAGTTGTGATGTATTCTCTCTCCATTGCACAGAAGGGCAGTGACTGAGTCTGGACATCGTGGCTGATGCATGTGGCTGCATTTCTACCTTTTCCCCGTTTGTCACCATAAGCTTGTCATAGGGGAAGGGTCTGGCCCTCACCAGCTACCCCACCTTGGCACCAGTCTTTGGTTGGTACGCTGCTGCCTCAAACAATACAGTACTGTGGCTGTAACCTGAACCGAATGATACAAGAGTAAAATCTCCAAAACTCCATTTTCGTTCTTGACACCTTGTGGTAGGAGTGAAGGGATGGAATCCTTTAAGAGTTAAGAAAATAAAAACATTTCACTTCTTTAGAAGTCAGGATTTGGCCACTCTTGAGTTGGGCTCATTTTGCCAGATAGACTTGCCTGCCTGTAGGGAGCCCTTGAAGCTGTAGACTGAGCACACGTGTGGCCAGCCCCGAAAATACAGAGCCCAGAACAAGCCGGGTAAACCAGCTGTTCCAGCTCCAAGACAGCAGGGGGCCCAGGCCAGCCAGGCAAGCAAGTTGTTAGTAGGGTTGAAATTTACATCATCCTGAGTGTATAAATAACGGGTTTAGCAGTCCTGTCTCTCTCATCAGCAGAGCAGGGGCTCCACCTGACCTCAGCTTTCCTCTCTTCCCTTTTATTTTCTCATCCTCTCCCCGTCCGTCCGTCCTTCCCTCTGGGAAATCTAGAGCTGCAGTCTCTCGCTACACCTACTAGCCCCTCTCCCTGGTTCCGCTGCTTGCCCCGCACCATTCTGTGATACTGACTTCACGTTCTGTGTGTTCCCCTCTCTTTTGGTCAACACATCCTATGCAGGCTGTATTACAACGACGTTTAGTACCACACGCCCTCCTTTTTATCTGATCTGGCCCCACCTCTAGACATGATGGGTAAAGGGTGAGCTGTTCTCTGTTTCTGTAGTTGAATCAGCCAGTCAGTCATGACTGTTCCTAGTCACAGCCTCCCTCCTTTCTGGGCTAACATTTCCATGAGTGTTCCCACCGGGGTGCTTGTCCACAGTGCCTCATCTGCTTTAAGCGGGAGGATCTTTCCAAATTTCTGTGCTCACGATTTAGACGGCTCCATTAGGCAGCACTACATCTTAATGGTTTTTATCTCAAGTACTCAGCATGGTGCCTGGCACCCTTGGGCTCTCAGCAGACTTTTCTAATAAATAATGAATAGTGACTCATTCCCCTCATCCATTTAGTTTTTAAAGGGTTCCTGGCAGCTTTGGGTAGCAAATCATCCAATAGTCTGCTATGGATTTTAGAGAAGGCAGAATGTCCATGTAAACTGCTGTGGATTATGGAGGATTGAGGACCAGATTTGACACTGATACATTACTCATATAAATTGACAATTTTGATTTTGCATACATTTTCATATAATTTCCTTCACTGCTAGATTCATATTTCCTCATGTGACTATCTTGAATAGTTGAAATCTATTTCTTTATGGGCCGACTATTTTATTTTTTGCTCTTCCATGTTTACAATGCATAGCAGTCAGATTCCTCCTGAAGAGCTAACACATGCACATAACACATCTTGACTCTTTCTGAGAAAATGTATCCCAGTGGCCACATAATTCTCTTGTATTACTTATACTAACATATGATTGACTATAGAGCTGGTAAAATGTTAATCCTATACAGCTTTGGCTTTTGTTGGTTATTACACAGCTTACTGCATACTTCCTCAATGCCCACGAAGTTTCACACACAGATTTTTCAACCTCCATTTTTGGACCAGCTCTCTTAATTGTCAGAAGTTTTGGTAAAATGTAGCATGGTTTTAGGTCTTCCTTAACGAGTTATAGCAAAGGTGAGTGCATCTTGGTGACCTCTTGAATCACATAGTATTTCATCATTTTAGCAGGCTGCCCCTGCAGAGCCTTCTACTTACCCTTTTCATTTGTGATCACATATGTCCGCTGTCTTGCATTCTGATCTGTGACACTGAGGATCCTAGGCATGATGACAGCAACAACTTCTAGGATCTAGATGCTTCCATGGGTGTGTGTGGCGGGGGGCTATGTATGTGTTTGGGGTGATTCTGTTCTCTGTCATGTGTGATCAAAAGTATTCATTAAATGCACTCCAGGTTGGTGACTCTTACTATATTTTCAAGCAGTTCCAACTTAAGATGTGCACATTCTTTCCCCCCAGCAATCCTGGCCTAGAGATATATTCTAACTTCCTTTTCTTCTCTAAGGCAGATTACTTAGAGGTCTTAGGACCTTGAGCAGATTCCATAACTTCCAAAACTTTTTCAATAATTAAAAGACCAACTTCTTTGTTATTTGTTTTTATTTGTTGTTGCTATTATCATTATTTTTAGTAGTAACAGTAGTGGTAGTGATACTGAGGATTGAATCCAGGACCTTTGCACTAAACAGTATCTCTCCAGCCCTTTTTAAAAATTGTTTGAGACAGGGTCTTGCTAAGTCACCAAGTTTCCCAGGCTGGGCTCAAACTTGCAATCCTCCTGCCTCAGCCTCCCAGAAAAAGTGGGATTACTAGGCTGCCATGCTTGGCTCCCCTTCCAATACAATGCTTCTTTCCCCTGCCCTTGACTGAGTTCCTGGACTGAAGGGAGTCCAGGGTGGTGGGAGGTGCATCCTTTTCCTCCCGCTGACCCTAGCCCACCTCAGAGGGGAGGGCGCATGTGCCGCCTGCCCTCTGAGACATTTCTGCCTTCTCTCTTCTAAGGAACAGGTGAATATTATAATACACTGGCTTTGGTTGTGACTACGTCACTTTCCCACACCAACTGGCCGTGGGTACCTACTGTGAGTACTGGCTCTGTCTTTCTCTGTGTATCTGTCTATGTCTGTCTGTCTGCCTGACTGCCTATCTTGGTTTCTGTGTTTCTGCTCGCTGCCTCTGTGTCTGTCTCTCTTCTGTCGATGTCTCTGTTTGTCTCTTCCCCTCCTTTCTTTCTTCCTCTGTCTCTGTCTCATCTGCCCGTCCCCGTTGCATTCCTAGGCGTGCCCGGCAGCCTGCCCGCTGTCCAAGTTCTCTGACCTGGGAACTCAGACTCTCCCACAACCCATGGGGTCATCCTGCGGCCTGGCCACAAGCCCTCTGGAAAATCAGGACAGAACAAACTGAGTCCTGTTTCCTTCCACGGGGTCCCCTGGGGCCTGAGGAATCACACATGTCTTTGTGACACCAAACAGTCCTGCTCCTCTCTGTCCACTCTAACCCTCCCTCTGCTCGGCCGTCTTTCTCCTGCTCTCTTCCTTGTTTGCCTAGGTGAATGGACAGCTCACAAAGATCTGACCAGAGGAGCAGACACCAGTCTCTTCTTTTGGTTCAAACTCTCTTGTTTTTTTCTCGTGATTCTCTTGGCCGCCTTGACCAGTGGGGAGCGGTGAATGGAGCATCCCCACTAGGCTGCTATGTGCCTCTTCCACCTCCTCAGGCTTAGACTTATATTGATATTGGAGAGGAAGGACTCTTCAGAGCTAGGACCCGCATTCTACAGCCACGGGGTATCCATAAAGTTTATTAGGACACAGCCTGTTCATACATTGTCTGCAGCTCCAACGGCAGAGGGGAGTGACTAGAACAGAAGCCTCGTGACTCACAAGGCCTAGAACAGTTCATCTCTGACCCTTTGCAGAAGGTTTGCTGGACACTTGAGTAGAGAATCATGGCTGATTCAATGAGGCTGGTTTTTTTTTTTAATTAAATATTTGGCCTTTTGGAGCCTGGAGCAAGAGCTCAATCCAAGCTATATTGGAAATTTTATTCTACCATTTGTGTACATATGGATATATGCTTACATGTGCATGTCACACACGTGTGTATCTCAGTTTTGTCGCTGGCATTGAGATATGTTGCTGTCATTGTTTATTTTGATGCTCAGAGTGGCCTCCAGGTAACCCTGTGCCTCCCGCTGTGCTCTCATCACCCAGCGCTCTTTCACTTCCGGGCCAATCTATTCCAGGCTTATTTCCTACTTCCTCTGCCCAACCTCAAGGACCACGTCTTTCTCTAAAGAGCCTGTGAGTGGCTGAATTTTTGCTAAGGCCAAATAATTAATAGGAATTGATAAAGGCAATTCCTAATCTCCAGCTTTAGTTTTCGAGATCACTTATATAGATGGTGATAATACGAGGTCTCTCAGAGAACTAGAAACAGCTGCCATAACCTACATACCCATGTTTATTGGAGCATAATTCACAATAGTTAAGATATGGAACCAGCCCAGGTGCTTAATCAGTGGATGAATGCATAGAGAAAATGTGGCATGCATACACACACAGCGGAGTACTACTCAGCCACTGAGAAGAACAGAATTAAGTCATTTGCTGGAAATGGATGGATGGAACTGGAGATCAGTACATTCAGTAAAATAAGCCAGACTCAGAAACACAAATATTACATACATATGTGGAAGAGAGAGAGAATGGGAGAAAGAAGAAAGAAAGAAAGAAAGAAAGAAAGAAAGAAAGAAAGAAAGAAAGAAGAAAGAAAGAAAGAAAGAAAGAAAGAAAGAAAGAAAGAAAGAAAGGATGTGAAAATAGAAAGGGAAACTTATTGGGGAATAAGGGAGATTATACGAGGGGAGATGTAAGGATGGGGCATGGATATAAACAAAATGTGTTCTATTTATGTATGAAAAAGACAGCGAACCTCAGTGTTTTGTAGAATTAATATGCTCTTATGTATGGAACAAGAGTGGGGCTCGGGATGTAGCTAGGAGATAGACAGCTTGCTTAGCCTAGCATGCAGGAGGTTCTAGATTCAGCCCTCAGTACCTCAGAGGAGAAATGATGACATTAAAAAGATCTCCACAGACCGCCTTCCTTAGGTAATTCCAGCACTCTAGGAGGCTGAGGCAGGAGGATCTCAAGTTTGTGCTCAGGCTGGGCAACTTAATGACTTGGTGAGAGTAGGTCTCAAACTAAAAAAAGGGCTGAAGACATAGCTCAGTGTGGAGGTCTTGGGTCTAATTCCTGTAACACACACAGAGTATAAAGTAATGCTGACGAACTGGCCCCTTGTCATACATATAACCAGCATTAACTGTTGTGCTTATAAGGATTTGGCAACTGCAGAACATAGATCTGTGCCTAAAAAAAGGACTGGGCATATTTGTGATTCTTTCTTTCTTTCTTTCATTTTTTTTTTTTCTGATATAGGGACTCTGTGTAGTTCAGGCTGGGCTTGAACTCACAGCAATTCTCCTGCCTCAGCCTCTCAGAGTGCTGGGATTACATCATGCACCACCACGCCCGGCTAAATATAGCAAAGAGTGAATGGAATCTTCCTGGTCCCAAGCCCTACAAAAACACTACCATGTCTTGGCTCCAGTTTTTTATCTGTGGAAATTTCTCAAATGCCATTTCCCCAGATTCTCACCCTGCTTAGAAAAGCTTCTCCATCACATATCCAGACTGGAAAATTTCCATGCCAGGCAATCACATCCTCAGTGTTTGAGGAAATTTCCCATGTTTCAAATATTCCCGTGATATTCAAGCATCCCTGTCTCTGCAGCTTTCTGTACCTCTTATTCCCAAAGACCTTCCTGCAGTTACTGCGGTTATTCTTTAAACTTCCTCCCTTCTTCTGGTGCTCCCTGACAGTCTAATTGGACTCTTTCTGCCTGGTGGAGCCACCGTGGGAATGCTGAGCTTGGCTTAGCCTGGCCTGGCCTGCACAGAGGCCCAGGGTACCAGTACCGGAGATTAAACGTGTAGGCAGGGCAGGACCGGGGCATCGGCGACTCCTCAGATCCAATTAGTAAGGAAATAAATCTGACAAAATAATCTGACCTGAGGGTTTCCAACCAATGGCCTTCAAGGTCACAAGTTACATTTTAGTCTTCTCCACCACTTTCTTAGTGATGTGACCACAGCCCTCCTCTCCTCTCTGCAGCAGACAATGTGGCCAAGTTTCCTCTCCGTCAGGCAGTCTGTCTGGGCTGCTGCAGTGCCAGGGCCAGGGCCAGGCCCTGGGGCCTTAGACCCTTAGAAATTTACCTGTCGAGTGGCCAGCTGCAGCCCAGGCTGCCTTGTACAGATGCTACCACATCACCCTGTTCACACCAAGGACTCTTAAAGGGCGCTGGTCCCCGTCCCCTCCTGAGGGCCGCTGCTGCCCACAGCATCACTCTGGTGGTTGGGTTTCATTTCACGGATGACTTTTGGGGGACACAGATATTCAGGCCATAGCAGCACAGTACACCTTTCAGCAGGAACTACGGCTAAGGTCAGTCCGCTGCTGTCTGGTCCAGGTGAGGTCCCCATACTACAGGAACTCGCCTTGCCTGCCAGGTCTGTCCCAGGCAAGGATGAATGTCCGGCCTCAGCTCAATGCATGGCTAGAGTAGAATTAAATCCAGAACTGGTTTTCACCTTTGAGTTTTGTTTATGCAAAACAGAAATGTCAGGAGGGGGTGGAGGATCCATGAGAACTCTGTATTGCATTCATCACTATTTTCCAAGTCTAAAATGAATTCAAAACAAAACTTAAGAAAAAAAACCCTACATTTGCATTGGGCTGACAGTCAGCAGCCTGAACCTCAGGTAATTCACTGTAATCTCACGCTTCTTAATGATTTCTCCCAACAGCCCCGGCTCTTCATCGAATTATGCCTGGGACTCACTTTTGCAATGTGACACTTAATGCTGGCTGCCAGTTTCTGAGTTCCGCCTTCCCTTCCTTGGATTGTCCTTTCTTGGATTGTCCTTCCTTGGATTGTCCTTCCTTGGATTGTCCCCCCCCAGGCATCCCATAGCCCCACACCCTGCCCCAGGGCTGCCTGCTGCTTTCAGCGCTGGGGGGTGCCGCCCACTCCCAGGAGCCGTGCTCTGTTCCCTAAGGGCTGTGTGTCAGACGCTTGGTCATCTGGCCATATGAGAGGTGGTGGAAAACTGAAGAAGCAGGGCCTATTAGAAGGCTCTCCTTAGACCAATTTCAGGAAGTGCCCTTGGAAGACATCAGGTCCCCAGTTCCCACATGATCTCACCCTCACCAGAGGTGCCGCACGGGGCTGCTGACCTCTGTCTTTAAGCGTCTAAAACTGTAAGAAGCCTTTTCAGTTTAGAAAGTTCCCAGCCCCAAGTCTCTCCAGTCACACAAACCCAAAACACCATGGAAAGAGAACATGGTCAGCTTCACCTCTACCTCCCTCCTCTCAGAGGCGAGCTCCAAGGTCAGATCTCAGCCATTGCAGGACCCTTGCAGCCTCAGGCCATCCTGACCAGGAGAGGGAGCACTTTTATTAAGAGACTTTAGAGCTGGGCTTTAGTCTCCCCCAAATCCAAGGGTTTCTCCAACAGCATCATTGCTCCAGTGTCTCATTAGAAAGATGCTACGCTACAGAAGTCCAGCTGCTTGAAAGAAATACTAGTAGCCCTTTTCCTCATTTTTGAAGGAATATGTGGAAAGTAATTTTTAGAAAGTCAAATTACCCATAATTCCATCACCCAACAAAAATAAGATAGCACCTGGGACTTTTTACAAATGAAAATAATTATCTTTTTGGCATTCTGATTTTTAAAGTAATGAAGTGTGTTCCCCAGATTCCTATGTCAAATCTCCCACACACACTGATGCCCTTATTGTAGGGGACAGGAGAAGCGTGGCACACGAGCAGTGTGCGTTGATGGGAATTTCATTGCAAATCTCCATCAGTACAAGACAACAAGGGATGCCCAACTATTGGGGAAGAAGCAAAACTGTTATTTATAGGCAAGTGCCAGAGACTGAGGTGTAACACACGGAAAATCTATCAGAAGTAATGAAAATATGTAAAAAGTTGCCCGCGTGTCCTGCCAAAATCCATTGCTTCCCTTTCAATTAAAAGAAGTGTTCATAAAAAGAAGGTCAGCGTGTGTGCACACGCATGCACGCACATGCTTTATAAAATACATGGCAGTAAGTGTGATGTGACATGTGCAACACTTGTGCAGAAAAACTGTGTCAATGAAGGACACATAAGTGACACATCCCTCCTGGCAGGTATCACATCAGTTTCTGTGTGTGCATGTGGGGAGGCACAACCCCCTGGAGCTCTCGAGAGCATCCTGGGGTCACACACAGAGGGAAATGAGCAGGGAGCCTCCAGCCTCTACTCAGCAGCTGGTCTTCAAGTCCTGGGTCCCACACTCCTCCTTGATCCCTCATTCGGGGTCCCTGCTCTTTCGCTGGCATACTCAGTCTGTGTGACTCACCTGGGAGGTGGCCCAGACCTGCAACCACGGGATCCGAGCCTCTGGTCACTGTGTGCTTCTCAGGCCGTGGCTATAGCTCTGACCCAAAGTCCTTGAAACAGGGTAAGAGAACAGCAAGAGTCGCTCTGGAAAATGTCTTTTAGTGGCAGAGTAAGACCGTGTCCAAGAGCAAAACCCCACACAGTGGAAAAATGTCAGAAGGACTCAGTCAGATGAGAGAGATCACTGGCCTAGTTAGAATGACTGGAGGTAGATGACAGAAAGACAGGTAGATGGGACAACAGACCAGTATGAGTCATCACCCAAGTGGCAAATGCTGAGTCTGTACTGATATAAATGCCCAAATAAAAACTTGAGATGGGGCAGGGAGACAAATCTGTGCAGAAGACTGCAATGATCTGTATTGATTCTCCACTCTAAGATGCAGGGCACAGTTCCCCAGTGGTAACTGCACTGATAGTAACTTCCTCCCGAAGATCGAGGTGCAGAAATGAGCAAGGGGCCCCTGGACAGCACACAGATGTGACAGGCGCTGCTGCTGCAGCCAGGCGGTACAGGTCCACCTTCACAGAGAGAAGGTGACAGCAGGGACCCCGGAGATGACGAGCCACAAGTGGCTCTGGACTGCAGGTGTCTTCCTTCCCCAAATCCAGCTGAACTGAGAAAAACACCAGGCAAAATGAAATGGGGGGCATTTTACAAAATATGTGATCAGTGTTTCTCATTGTTCAGGTCATCAAAACCTGGTGCCTGTGAAAATGAAGACACCTGAGTCTGACATGGGCCCCTGGAACTGAGGGTTATGAGGTAAAAAGGAAGGAAATCTCAGGGAGGTTAAGGACTATGTCAACACTGGATTACTCCTTGTAACTAGTGTGCAATAATACTGTACTATGAATAGCAGGGGGAACTGAATATGGGCTATACGTATTTCCTCTGCATTTTCTTCTAGCTATTCTAAAATAAAATGCTTATTTTTAAAAGTCTAAAATAGCCAGGCACAGTGATACATGCCTGGAGTCCCAGCACTTCAGAAGCTGAGTCAAGAGGATTGCTGGTTCAAGCCCAGCCTGGGCCACTGAGTGACTTGCATCATCTCAAAAAAAAAATTAAGGGCTGAGGATGCAGCTCAGTGTGAAGACCTGGTACTGAGCGGTGGGGGGTGGGTAGCTCACATCAAAATAACAGGTTGCAAAAAGATTTAATTTCTATTATATATTCATTTTATTTTGAAAAAAAATGCCAATGTGTATTTCGACATAAAAATATGCATAACTGATGATCACCTCCAGGGCTAGGTGTCCAGTATTTACAGCCATGTGTGACTAGTAAAATAACTAAATAATGTTATTATAAGTAATAATAACATTTCTCAATCGCCCTGAAAAACACCAGCCTCATTTTAAGTGCTTGGTGTGGTGGTTACCATGTTGGTCGTACAGATGCAACATTTTCACCATTGTAGAAATCGTCCCACACAGCACTGCTGTACAATGCATGTGCGGTGTCACTTTGCTGACAGAGCACTTAGGAAGACACAGCACACATGTCACTACCGCGGGGGACAGTGGTCATCTCCTCCCCCTTTTAGAAGTGCTAAGCAAGTGCTTATCACTGAGCTGTATGCCAGCCCTCCTTTTAATTCCATATTCTGTATTATTTCACGTTTATCCTCCATCCTGTATCTTTTGATTTTTATGAGCATATATTTTTATTTCTTTTATAGTTTGAAAATTTTCATTTTAGTTTTAAAGATATTTTTCATTTAGCCAGGCGTGGTAACACACACTTGTGCTCTCAGCACTGGGAAGCTAAGGCAGAAGGACCACTGCAAGTTTGAGGCTAGGGTAGGTTACACAGTAAATTCAAGCCCAGTATGATCAACATAGTGAGACCCTGTCTCATAAAAAGAAAAAAATTTTTTTTCATTTAAGAATGGTATAGAGCTGAGGATATAGCTCAGTGGTACAAGTGCCTGCCTGCTAAGTGCAAGGTCCTGAGTTTGATTCCTAGTACCAAAAAATAATGGTGTATAAGAAGAAGAATGGTGTATAAGAAGTTTATATTATTTTCCTTGATATTTGTAACTTTTCATGTGCCCACTGGAGACAGTATTTACTTAACAAACTTCTAGTTGAAATGCTGCTCAAAAGCTTTAGCATTTGATAACTATGATAATATTAACATGAATTATTTTCCCGAACTGTATCTTGAGGCAAAAGAATGAATATGTCAGGAAAACATTAACTTATCCTAGCCTCAATTCTTAAAATAGTTGTGCTTAAGTTAAACACTGAGCTTCCACTTTACTCTCCCCAACAACCCCCAAAGGGAAAGTCTAATTATTCTCAGTGGACGAGTATTTTTAGATACCTGTGCATGTATGGCTATGCTGTCTTTTCTTTGTTTTGTGGTGCTGGGAATCAAACCCAGAGCCTCCAGCATGCCAGGCATGTGCTCTGCCACTGAGCTATGCCCCAACCCCTTTTCTTCCTAGGAGAATTGCTGTGTGGAACCTGTTCTTTTGTGGATTTTAACCAATCATCAAATAACCATGCACGATATCCCCTAATGTGGAAAAAACAAGGAATTAATTTATTTCTGGGGGCAGGGAAGGTGGGAGAGGGAATATCATCAAAAACAGTGGTGGCTACAGTAGTTTCAGGACATTCCATGGGCTGGCAGACACCCACTGGCCCAACTTCCACGACACAGAGACAGCCAACAGACGTGTAAACATCTTCTGTTCCAGAACAATTTCTCATGCTCCATGAGAAAGATCCAGTGTACAGAGCTGCCTCTTCCCAGGCATGGTCACTCAAATAATGAGTTAAAAAGGCAGCAACCGTGAGCCTTCACAGCCGGCTGGACTGCACTCTCTCCCCTTCCACCCTCCCGCCCCATGCAATTTCACTTTCTTCAGTAGCAGGAAAAAGTTTTCCATCAGAGCTATTCCCTTTAAATAGGATGAACAGTCAACAGGCACAAGTATAGAAAAAATAAGATTGTGTTCATTAAATGTCTGATCAGTCACGCTATGTGCTTTTCATTAGTATAAATAAATATTTAGGAATGTGGGACCAAAGGAATACTAAAGTAGACTTCACATTTTTCTGAGGTGCCAGCACTTTTTCTCAGTATTAACACTGAGACCATTCTTAAAATCTACCCGCTCTGTTATATTAAATATGGCTTTATTTCACCTTCTCTTGATACTCTCCCTCAGGAAATGGACTGAGAGGACCAGTAAGAGGTTTCCGATTCTCAGACAGAGATTTCGGTCCCTGATGCATGTTAATCTCTCTAAGCCTCAGTTGCTTCATCTATAAAATGGGGGTGATCATGAGAACCATGTGAGACCTTTGCAAGGTCTGAATGAAATGGGGAACAGGAAGCCAGCTGGACAGCTAGCATGCAGCAGGCTGGAGAATACTTCCTTCTGAATAATCTGATTTAACTCTCAACTGGTGATAACCCAGTCTGCTATCACAGCACATGACCACACTTAGGACTATGTTAAATACAATCACTGTGTGAGAGTCTCCATGGCAGACTGTCCAATGTTAACAGAATTCCTAAGAGTTGTGTCATGTGGGGGGTGGAGGCTGGCCCTGGGGTGCAAACCAAGGGCATCTTCCTGTTTCAGCCTCCCAGCTAGCTAAGATCATGCTGTCACACCCAGCCTTATTTCCAAGAGTTGTAGAGTGAAAGCTTCTGTGTTGCTCTCCTCCTCATCTCAGCAAGTTTCTGGAGGCGCCCAGACCCACAAATATTTCCTGGATGTGGGCTGAAGGAGTGCAGTGGGGATGAGTGACGGGCGCTCGACTGCCCTGCAGTGGAAACTCTCGGCAAGATGTCCTCAGCCCCGGGCAGCATCCCGCTGCTCAACGAACACCATGCTGCTGCGGTGAGGCCTCATGGGGTAGGACTGCGCCCTGTCTTGCTAGGAGAGTAACACCGGGGGAGCAGTCAGAGATGCTGGTCACTCTGAGGCAGCCCTGACTCCTCCCGCTGGCAGGACTCCTCCATCCTTGGGGGCTTCTCAGCTTTCTCCCTGGGAAGCCCGTGAGAAAGTCAGAGCCTACGGCATCCAGCGGAGCACTGCTCTGCGTCGCTGAGGTCCTTTTCATACAGCAGCGGCAGCAGCTCGTGCCTTGTTTTTAGCGGCTGAAAACACGGTCTGTGACACAGGCGGAGTGATCCACTCATGTTAGATCTCGGGACTGAGAGCTGTGCTCCGTAAGGAGTGGGCCTCTGCCCGTGTATGTGTGTGCGCGCGCACGCACACATGCACCAAAGCAGAGGCTGCCAACACGTCCTCAGAGACTCCTTGTCCAAAGCAACTCAGTGCTCACTGTGCTACATAGTGCGACCTTCCATTCTCTCTCCCCTTGAACACACTCCTATGAGGAACATCTTGTGTGATGAGCTGGTGCCACTTCAGTTTATCACCGGTGGGAACAACAGCCTAACGCAGAGGTGGGCATCAGGACACGGCCACAGTGCCAGGATCGCTCCTCACGGCTACCCTGTTAATGTCAGCACTCTTCACAGTGTCCATGGGTATTATTCCGAGTCTAAGTACGTTGTCAGGCCTGGAGCCACTACCGCAGGCTTGAACCCCTTAAGGGAGACAGAGCCAAAGTCTCCCGCAGAGCCAGGCTCTTCCTGCCGCCGCGGCTCCCAGGTCAGAAGTACCAGCTCGGCTGGATGGCTGTTTCGCTCTGGTTCAGGGTTCTCTCCCGAAGCCTCAGCTCCAGGCACTCCACGGTGAGGGGGTAAGTGCTGAGCTCAAACTTGTTAGCAAACAGGCTGGGTGAATCCATCAGCCACTTCAGGTCTCCGTTCCCATAGATGCAAATACCGTGCACGTAGTGTCCTGCCGGGGGAGAACACAACCACGGTCAGAACGCGCTTGTTTTCAGAATCAGGGCGGGGAGTCAGGCGGGCATGACTGGCTGCCGTGGCTGGCGAGATTGGTGCCCAGGGTGCTGGGACTCAGACGGAACGGAGTTCCTCATTCCAGCCCTGGGGAACCCAAGCTCCACTTTGAAGTACAAGAAGGACAGTTAGATGTTTGAGTAAGAAGAGAGTTAGATAGCAAAAGGGAGCTGGGCATGGTGACACAGGCCTATAATCCTGGAACTTGGGAGGCTGAGGCAGGAAGCTGCCATGAGTTCAAGGCCAGCCTGGACTACACAGTGAGATTCTGCCTCAAAAAATCAGCAACAACAACAACACAAGTCCACAGCATAACAGAAGTCACCAGGCAGTCCTGTGTGGGAGAATGAGAATCTTGGAGAGGAGGCCTGTGCCTCCCCTTTGTTGTGGGATGTGCCTTTCCGACGTCAGCCCTGAGGATCCCAAGCCTGGAAGTCTGCCATGCTCTCTAGTGCCCCTGGCACTTCCCTGCTTCCCGGCTACAGGTGATTCCGTCTGCACAGCCTTTAAAATGTGCTGTGAGCAAAGCTGAGCCCTCTCACCCTGCTCCAAACCACCCCTGGTCCCAGAGTGAAGGTGCCCTCTGGGAGCTCCCCAGCTGCCTCCTCAGCACTGCTGGCACAGCCAGAGAGATGGTTTTCAAGTATTCATGGGCCTGTCTCCAGGTGCTAACAGGCACCCAAGGCTCCTCAGCCTCTGCCCATTCACTGCCCTGCTGGGCTCACCTCTGCCCAGCCCCCCCTCCACCCCTGCACCCAGTTACTCTCTCAGCCATGTGGGATTTGGGTCACATGGGCTTCAGGTCCCAATGCTCTTGCTCTGGGCCACCCTGCAGCCTGCCATCCAGGGGACTCTCTGGCACAACCCATCTCTGCTTCAGGGCCACCTTTTCCGTGAGGCCTTCCCTACTGCACTGTCCTTTTCCTCATTTACTGCTCTTTGGGTACTTGCAACAGTGCTGCACAGGAACATCATTTTGTTCATTCTCTCTCTCTCCAATTATTTTTTGTTTTGCTCTCAGCCTAGACTATAATCCCTGAACTATGATTTCAGAGTGTTTTGTTCACACCTGCATTCTTTGTATCTGGGGTTGAGGTAAGTACTAGGTATTAAAAGTTAACAACGGTTGAGTAAAGGACAGAGAGGATGGGTGGAGAACTCACAGACTGGCAGAACTGGGAGACACCAAGGAGAAGGGCAGTGGATGGATGGAAGAGGTGCAGAGGTGAGCACTTCCTGCTGGAATAAGGAATATGGCTGGGGGTGGAAGCTGGAACTGTTCCCAGCAGCTGTCCCTGGCACATAATAGAACCCTGGGCAACGGACAGGGAAGAAAGAGCTCGATCTTTTATCCTTTGGATGCGAGGGATCCTTGAGATTTTTCAACAGAAGATAAAATGATGGGACTGGTTTTAATGGATTAATTCTGCGGCGCTTTGCAGGATTTCAAAGCCAAGAGACTGCAGCACCAACACAACACAAGCCAGACAGACGGGGGAGAAGACCCTTGTGTCACAGAGTCACTGCGCTGCCTACGGACGGTGCTCCGCCGCTTGGATTCTGCTTTTTCTTTTCCCTGCACAGCAGTTTGGAGGGAACTTCCTGTGCCCCTCACCATAAGCTTTTAAACATTTACCTGCATACCAAGTGATGCAAGAAGGAGAACGAGAGAGAAGCTTGGGCCACTCGGCCTGCACGCTTAGGTAGCTTCCCGGGAAAGGCCAACTCCCCCAACTCCCATCTATCACATGATCAGTCAGGGTCCCCACAGGAACACAGGCTGGCAGAGCACCCCGCTCCTCCTCTATGGGGGAAAGTGCTGGAGGTGGGGACCGTAGAAGCGTCTCCTGGTGAGGTGGGCGCTCTGAGGGGCTCTGGTTCTGGAAAGAGGCCAGGTGTAATGGGGAGTTGCAGAGAAGCAGAAAGCTGGACACGTGCGCAGTAATAAGTGAGCCAGTGAAGCCCCAGGTTGGAGAATGGAAGCAAAGCTTTTTACCGTAGGCGGAGAAGGCGAAATTGCCATATTCTCATTCATTAGCTTGCTCTCTGAGTAGATGTTTACTGTGCTCTGTTAGGGGCTCAGTTGTGTGTCCCTCCAAATTCTCACACTGAATCCTGATGCCCTGCACCTCAGGGTGGAGGTTGGGTCATTAAACTGGTAATTATGGTAAAAGGAGGCCACTGGGGTGCGTCCTTCTAAGAGAAGGCATCAGGACAGACAGTGGACAGAGCACGCGAGGACCTGGTGAGAAGATGGCCGTCTGTACTCCAACAGGGAAGCTGCTGGCTCTGCTGGTGCTTGGTCATGGCTTTCCAGGGCCCAGGATGCAGAGAACACTGACCTCCTGCCTGCCGTGTTGTGATGGCAGCTCAGCAGCCTCATGCCTGGGCCGTGCCCACTGAGTTCTGGGCAAGCCTTGGAACAGGAGTGCCAGGACTGCCACAAGTCCCACTCCAGAGGATTCCACAGACATGGAGATGCCCCAGGGCTTCCAGGAGGCCCATCTGGAAGAGACCCACCACTGTGCCCGTGCTGGGCACCACTGTGCCCAGGGAGCAGAGGCTGCTGTGAGGGACGAGGACCAGGCTGCTCTGCAGAGAGAACGAGACTTCTGCAGGTCCCCAGGTGATTCTGAACGGGGATGTCTGTGAACCCTGAAACCTGTTATCAAGAGGCTGTGTCTCCAAGCCGCCCTCTCTGTGTGGCGACTACTGCGTTTCCCTGAAGAGAAGACCTAGCTGGAAAATAACTGGCTAGGAAACTAGAGATCAGAAAGGCCAGCCCCAGGCAGCCTGTGCGCGCCTCACCTGCCTGACGGAGAAGAAGAGGGCAGGGACGGTGAGTTAAACCCAGCCATGGTCCCCTCCGTGACGCACCCATTCGGCACAGCTACCCTGGGACCAGAGAGGGCTGTGGCCTACAAGCATGAACAAAGGCCTCACCGTGGCAGCCTCCGTGTTTATCTTCCATGTCAATCCACTTCACGGCCCGAAGGTTTCCCGTCCAGGATGCATTGGGCATAGAGCCAGGGACGCCTGCAACAGTGATGAAGAAACGAGAATCAGAAAAGGAGAGACGGTTCCACCCAAGAAGTCTGGAAATCATGCTTCTCTCTCAGTACATCACTGCTCTGTTTCACACAGATTAGCGAGCACTGGTCCATGTATCTTGTTTCCTCCAACTTGTCTTTTGGTTTTTGTTTTGTTTTCTGAGATGAGGTCACACAGTTGCCCAGGCTAGGCTGAAACTCCTGGGCTCTGGTGATCCTCCTGCCTCAGCCTCCTGCCTAGCTTGAACTATACGTACAGTGGAACCATGCCAAACTCCAACTGATCTTTTGTCCAAATATTATCTGCTGACTCATTACCTGAATGATATAACATCTAATTCAACCAATGTATCAATCCCATTCTAATCAGCATACTAATATCAAATCACTAACTAGTTATTAGTATAACATCTAATTCTTTGATGTGTAAAGAGTTACCCCCAAAACAAAAAAAGATGGGGAGAGGTGCCTTCAGTGGCCTGGTTCCAAATGCAGGTTTCCCCACCCCGGCACTGCTGAAGCTCTGGGATGGACAGCTCTACACAGAGGGGGCTGTCATGTGCACCGCGGGGTAGCTGGCAGCACTCCCTGGCCTCTGCCCACCCGACCCAACAGCAGCATCCCCCAGCTGTGACGACCAGAATCCCAGCAGACACTGTGCATGGGGCAGGGGGTGTAACTCACCCCATCTGACAGACACAGGGCCATGCCTTCTTGGCCCTCTCAAGCTTGATAAGTTCTGGGAAGGTCACAGAGGTTCAGGTCCACTTACCCACACAGGGTAGTTTTTTGTTTTGTGTTATCTGTTAGTGGAACTGGGGATTCAACTCAGAGCGTCAGCTCTTGGCTGCATCCTGAGCCCTTTCCAAAGTTTATATTTTGAGGGCAGGATTTCTGTAAGTTACTAAATTGCTCCAGACTGTGCTCAATCTTGGGATCCTCCTGCCTCAGCCTCCTAGAGCACTGAGACTACAGGCCTGGACCTGGCCATATGGGCTAGTCACAACAAGATAATGACAAAAATCACTACTGGCAAAGGAGTGCGTGCTAAGGGAGTAAGAGTACAACTGAAAGAGGATCTTTGCCTGGTAAGAGTTGCCGCACTTTCCCCCAGTGACTAATGAGCCTAACTGAGGTAATGACAGTACAGAAGCATCTAGACTCAAATTGCCACAGTCCTGTGGGAGAGTGCTTCCTCACACTGGTAGGACACCCACACACAGCAGGCGGAATAATGTCCACACACCCCAACTCACACGCTTGTGGACACAGATACCCCCATGCCGATCCCTGGAACCCAAGAACCTGCCACATTGTAGGGCATGGTGGGATCGGGGGTGGAGGCTGTTCATCCACTGGGATCCAAATAGGGGGAATTCTCTAAATCAGAATTTGGGGTTCAGGGTCATTCCTAGGGCCCATGTCGGAGTCCTAACCCCAGCACTGTAAGCAAGACACTTGGGTTGTTCATGGAAATTTGTCACAGGAGCAAATAAGAAAAGCCAATTCACATGCTGGTGAGAAAAAAACGACTTAAGATGTGGGTACTTTTTCCAAGAAGAAAGGACATGTGGACAAGACTTTGAAGGAAATGAGGAGGCACTGGGCATTTAAAAGAACTTCACCACTTCAGAAACATCTATAAGCCCACCTGCGTGTTCAGAAGAAAACCAGCTCTACTCCTTTGTCCTGTGATCACATGATAATTGTATGATGATCTAAATCTGGATTGTACCCTAGTTTCCTAACTAAAATTAAAGTTTACCGCAGTCTTTCCTATAAATAGAAAAAGGATCTTTAACCCCAGCTCTGTGAGGCAACGGAGTCTTTTCTTGTAGTTAAAAAAAATATTCAGCAAAAATACTTTATTAAGTAATACAACTTCTGATTGCTTTACCTCGCATACTTGAAAAGTTATTTTAGTGCCTGCCTATCTAAAAAGAAGCATTCTTGTTTTACTCTTAACACACATTAAAAAATTTTTTGATTAAAATTTGGCTTAGTTAAGTTGGGGTGAGGTTAAGTTGGGGACTGGAAAAGAGAATTTGGTTTATTTTACTTAGATCAACATGTGAAATGTATGAGTAGTTAGGCTAAATCACTATGTGTGAATAAAGCATTCTCATGACAAAACAACTCTTAATCTTTAAGTGACATTTTTGAAAAGAGATTTTTCTTCCTCATTAATATTGATCATTGAAAACTTTCTCAGGAACATCTGTTATTCCAAAGATCATGACATTAATTGTTAATGACCCCTTATCTTTCAAATAAATATACATCTGCTACTGAAATTCCAAATCTCAACTTCTAATGCTTTCCATTTGATGACAGGTCTCAAACACATCTACATTTAAATATTAACCATGTTTTGGCATTAAAATATTACACTTACTAGCTGGGCATGGTGGTGCACACCTGTAATTTCATCACTGAGATAGGCTGAGGTATGAGAATCCCAAATTTGAATTGAAACTGGGTATTTGAGGAAGACTGTCTCAAAAAATAAAAAGGGTTGGAAAGGCAGCTAGTACCTTCCCAGCAAAGTAAGAAGCGGAAGGCGGGGAGCACACAAACCAAGGTGATTTCTACTTTGCTGTCTTGTTGCAAAGAATCCCACGGCACAGAAAGGTCTGGCAGGGCTGGGCCTGGCCCTTGCTGTTCAAGTGTGGGAGAAAGATTCTTGCAGATTGCAAAGCTGTCAGTCTACCTGCCGACCTCTGCTTGCTCTTTCTGCTCCCCAGAAACCACTAGGACGCCCACTTCCCCTTTCCTCTAACCCTGGTCTCAGGCCATCACCAGATCGCACGGAGGCTGGCCTGGGGTGAGGAACTTTGCTCTCATGCTAGCCTTGCAGACACCAAATGGGCATCGGTGAGCATCTTTACCAGCCAAGATCCACTCTCCAGTGATGTTGGCATCCCAGGCCGGTGGTTTTCAGTGTACAAAGCAACTCAAAGGGAACTGGATTGCATCATCTGTCTCCCTCTAAGACACACGCAAAGTGAACAGAAGTTTCAGCAAATAATACTTAGGTTTGTCACATGCAATTTGCTTGTCTATTTGATGCTGCTGTCTAGTCTAGTTTCATTTCCAGTAGCTCAGTAGTTAAGAAACTACTAGAGTAAATTCTGGACTTTTTTGTTTGTTTGTTTTCTTAAACAGGGTCTTGGTATGTAGCCCAGACCAGCCTTGAATTCACAGTGATCTTCCTGCCTCAGCTTCCTGAACGCTGGGATTACAGGAATGCACGACCACATCCAGCAGGACTTGGTTCTATTACTGTTACTGTTGGGATCATTTTTTCTATTTGTCAGGGTGCTAGAAGGACACTTACGGGAGAGATGGGTCCATGAGTCTACCCTCAATGCACAGGTACCCAGAAGAGTCTGTTTTTCATTCTATCTAGGATGGGACAAGAAGCCTGCCAGTGTTATCAGAAAAAACATTCTGAACTGTAAAATCCATTTCTCTCATTTGCTCTTCATAGGCTTATGTAAACAAAACTTTTGAGATTAAGTTTGTAGAGCAACCAGGAATATTTTTCTTGGGGCTCAGCCTTTATTGGTCAAATAACTGTGCCTGTTAAATAAATGAATCTGATCCTTTGAAACACAAGCTTTATTTATAACTGACTCGACTCATTATTCTCACACGCCTTAGTCCTCACTCTGGATTTGTGGTAACAAGTTCCACTTTTCACTTATGAAGTAACTAAGGTATATTGTTTTTAAATGTTAAGGAGGTGATACTGGCAAGAGGGTATAAAAAAAGAGGGTACTGAAAGAAGTTTCTCACAATTTTATATTTATTTTTAAGTACTAAAGATTAAACCCAGGGCCTTAGCACTGAGCTACAGCCCAGCCCTCCTTGTTTTTTATTTTGAGACAAGATCTCGCTTAATTGTCTAGGCTGGGCTTGAAATTGTGATCCTCCTGCTTCACCCTCCTAGGGCACTAGAATTTAGGCACACCACCTTCCCCCCACCCCCAGCCTGGTATTTTCTCACAATTTAATGGTGGTGCTGGACACTGGGACAGTTGTAGAAAATAAGTCCGATGATCTGTAGGAAAAGTCCCACAATTACCATTCTCGTATGCAATTAAACCAGTACCTTCCAAATAAGACAAGGAAATGATTTTTAAAATGTGGACATCTGTCTACAAAGTTGTTTACTGCATTATAATATAAGAGGCTCGGAAGTTAGACAGGCTTTTGAGTCTTTGTGGTCATTCTTTGTACAATCTGAACTACCTAAACTCTTGAAGATACTGCATAATTAACAAACACCTCCCCTTTTTTTGCAACAGGGATCTTGCTATGTAATCTGGGGAGGCCTTGAACTTGAATCCTCTTGCTTCAGCCTCCTGATGCTGGGATCACAGGCATGCACCCCTGTGCCAGGCTCAGGAGTGCAGTAACCTTTAAACCCTCGCAGGATTTATTGCTGTCATTCCCTGGTATCCTTGGGAGCTCTTCTCCCTGTCCTGGATGCTGAAACCCCAAGGTGCTCGAGCCCATTCTATGAAATGGCATGGTGTCTGCATATAACCCTTATCTGTCCTCCGGGTTCTTTAAGTCACCTTTAGAAGCCTGGTGAAACTGAGCACAGTGTAGGTGCTACATCCATAGCTGCTTGCAATACTGCTTAGGTAGTACCAAAATGACTGAAAAAGCTCTGTATGGGTTTGGAACAGAGGCAGTTATTTTCTTCTAACATCTTTCATCTGCATCCAGATGCAGTGCCAGTTGATACAGAAGGCCAACTCTATTGACATTTGGCACGCATTGGCAATTAACTATCAATAAGTGAGCGACAATGTAAGTCCCCTGGTAAAATCACGGAACCGTACATCTGTGGAAGAAACTGGTTTTTCACCACAGAGCTTATTTTTCAAGCATGGCCACACTGACAGCTGAGCCAGGTCGCCCTTTGTTGGGAGGGGACCCTGGATATTGGGGGACACTTAGCAGCAGGCCCTGGCCTCTACATAGTAGCAACCCCAGAGAGCCTCAGCTAGGAAAATAAAAGTCCCCAAACATACTGGCAAGAGTCCTAGTGATGCAAGGTCAACCTTGGTTACAAGTAGCTGATCTTAAATAAAAAAAACACACAGCTTGGCAAGGTACTGTGCACTTGTAACCCCAGTGCTCTTAGAGGCTGAGGCAGGAGGATCACAAGTTTGAGTGCAACATGGGTAATGTAGCCACTTAGTGAGACCTTGTTATGGTTTGTGTCTGGATGTCCCCCCAAAACCTCAGCCAGTCAGGGAGGGTTTTTTTTTTTTTTCCCCAAAAGTGGCTGAATCTAGCATTTGTGATTGGTTCACTGTCTAGCACTGGGATTGGCAGTGTGAGTGCTGCAGCTGCCCAGGGGCCAGTAGCTTGCATACAATATAAGGGAGGGAAAGACATTTGCTCCCTGCATTTGCCCTTTTGCTCTGGTCGCTTCTGGTATCTGCTGCAGCTGCCATAAATGGCTGCCCTCAGTCACATCACCCTGCCTTGGAGCCAGCTGAGTATGGACTGAAACCTCCACACACTGTGAGCCAAATAAACTTTGCCTTCCTTCATTTGGGATGTCAGGTGTTTTGTCCCAGCAATAAGAGAAAAGTAAGACAGACCCTGTCTCAAAATTTTTTAAATTTATTTATTTATTGGTTTTTTGAGAGAGTCTCATATGTAGTTCAGTCTGGCCTTGAACTCATGGTGATCTCCTGCTTCAGCCTTCTGAGTACTAGGATTACAGGGGTGCACCACCAAGCCCAGTTCTGTCTCCAAATTTTAAAAAATATCAAAACAAAGGCTGGAGATATAGCTCAGTGTGAAGGCCCTGGGTTTAATTCCCAGTATCACAGGCAAAAACAAAAAGAGTAAGAAATTATATACTGTTAATAAACCATGAACAAATACTTGCATATGAAGTGTGAATGAAGGCAATACAAGCTTTTTATTTATAAACTTTTAAAAACTTTTGTGGTTGAGATGAGGTCTTTCTGTGTAACCCAGGCTGATCTCCTGTCCCAGCCTCCCACATGCTGCAATTATAGACCTGTGCCACCACTTAGTTTGTAAGTCAACTTTGTTTCTCCCCTAGTCTGGGGCTTAAACCTGAGGCCTTTGCTCTGAGTTACATCACCAACCCTCTTTTTATTTTTGAGACAGAATCTCACTAAATTGCTCAATTGCCCAGTCTGGATTCAAACTTGCAATCATCCTGCCTCAGCTTCCCAGAGTTCTGGAATTACAATTGTGTGCCACCATGCAGGTTTAAATAAACTTTCCTTACTACATTCACAATGGGGCCATAATTCAGATGTCTCACAGCCAGATGGCTCTGACCTACGAGTAGTACGGGCATGACTGTCCCACTGGGCAGCATGGGACAGTCCCATTGGATGGTAGAAGTTACAATGGAACAGCGACGCATGTATTGCCAGTGGCTCAGTCTGGTAGGAACATGTCGATGCTATATTGCTCTTTTATTTTTAGTTTTACTTTCTTTTAGCTATATACATTTTATATATATATATATATATATATATATATATATATATATATATATATATATTTTAATTTTTTGAGCTTGCCAGGCAGGCACTTATGCCACTGAGCTAAATCCCCAGCCTGTCCTTTTATATTTTTAAAAAAGGTTTACTGACATCTAAGTCATATTTTTTCATTGACTTAGTAATCATATTTATGAATACATTAATAATTCTACAAAAGAAAAAATACACAAAATGTCCATAGTTGATGAACAATAGTAACAGGGAAATGTAGTGTTAAGTAGCTTGTGATCTCTCTGTTAACTCATTTTAGTCATTTTTATAGAATATTTATCACCTACTACTGATTCATTAATCAGTTAGGACTCCCAACACACATGTGTTTGTTTACCATGGATGTTTGCTGAGATAATAGCACAACCACCTTAACACAACATCTCTGCATTCACCTCTGAGTACTGCTCACAAATGCATTGATTCTTCCTTAGTTGTAAAAGGAAAATGTGGAATGGAAAAACAAATTAAAACCAGGATTTCAGAATGAAAGCAGATTTAGAAATTGTATAACGTGTCCACTTCATTGCCAATCTGCATAAACTAGAGCCTAGAAAATGTAAATTGCCAGAAAGATGGAGGTGCTAAACAACTTGATTTTTTTTGTGTGTGTGTGTGTGGTGCTGAGTATGGGCCCAGGAACCCAGCGCCTCACTCCTGCTAAGGAGGTGCTCTCCACTGAGCTACAGCCCCAGCCAAACACCTGCTGATTTCATAGCAAGATAATTCACATTTATCCAAATGCTGTCTAGCATGCATCCTGTGCTCTAGGGTAGATGCTGGGAGTAAAGCCATACACAAGAGATTCTTGGAGCTCACAGCTTAGACTATCTAAAGGAATGGACATACATTCGTGTGTGGGGTGTGTGTGTGTGTGTGTGTGTGTTCTAAGCACTCATTACACATTTGATATTTTACCTTATTGATATCTTATTTCCCTGTTACGTCCACAATGTACAGCATGGTAGGAATCTCCCAAAAAAAGAGGAAAAGGAAAGGTTGTAAGAATGGCCCACCACATAGGAAAGAAAAGCTAAGCACATTTGCTATCAGTATAAGCAAGATGTGTACATGGAACATACAGTTGTCATCTGTCAAGACTGCTTTGAGTGTGATGGTTGAAGCAAAGATTCTTTCTGTGGTAGACTTTTGTGTTTACAATGCAACTCACATAGGTTTTTATTTCTGATATTGTCTCTTAGGTTTTTGTAAGAAAGCACTAAGCTTATGTGAAAATGATGTCATTTCACATTTGATATTTTATTGATTAACATTTTATTTAGATGTGATAATTGAAGTAGATTTTTCTGTAGCGTGGTATTGGTATTTTTTTCTTTCTTTTTTGGTATTGGCATTTTCATTATAGCTTACATAGGAATTTATTTCTGTTGCTCTTTTTTAGAATTTGTACACCAAAAACCAGTTGATATTGAAAATTTGGATGCTTTTTTATAAATATTCAATAAATATTAAAAATGCAATACTTTATTTTTTGTGATATTTTTACTGTTAAGGACTCACTGATTTATAGAATAAAATTAATAAAATTAAAATTAATAATTCAATAGAAATATTCTAAAGAGTAAGCATAGGTGTGACACTCCCATAGTTATAGGTTCCAAGTTAAGGGCCATGAATTAATCTTGCAGAAGAAATTTCAAGGCAGTCTAATGTTGAGGCCAAGGTGGGGCAGCTGTTGGCAGCTTTTTGCCAGATCTATGGTGAGAATCAAGAACAAAGAGCCCAGCAGAATGATTTAAAACATTGTGAGTTTGACAGAAGGGAAGCTCCAGTAATACTGTGGACTGCAAAGATAGAGAAGACGGGATCTTGATTGCTTAGAAGGAACAGGAAAATAAAAACAATGGTCTGAGGGCATCACAAAAAGCAGCAGGACTTGGCAGCTCAAAATCACAAGAGGGAAAGACTTTGCTTTGAGAAGAAAGCCTCAGAGCACCAGGTTCCAGAATGGCAGGGGCCTAGAGAATCTGTTTCTTGGAATTGGGTCCAGAGTGCTCAAGTCCACTCACTTGACCATACAGCCAAAAGAGAAGAAAGCCCAGCCCCTGCTCCAGTTGGCAACAGGCTTTGCCATCATTCATGTGGTGCTGTTTTAGGTGCATGCTGAATGAAAGAGTTGTGGGGTCAGGAAATCTTCCACCCAGATCTCAGAATACTTGGGAGGCCAAGCAGTATGGCCCTGTGAGGGCAGTGTATGAAGCTGTGAGGGTGAAGCCAAAGGTGCAGTGGAGACCCCAGAAGTTTGGAGAAAGTGGATTGTCTGAGGAAAACTACAAGAAGGCCCAAGAGAGAAGTCATGGGATCTACAACCACCAGTAGTGGTATAAAGGTAGAGCCACCCAAGTCCTTTGGAGTTCATGTCTTGCCACAGATGGCCTCAGATGCTGCATGTGAAACTACAGGACTGTGCTTTGCTGGATTTTGGACATGCTTTGGTTCCATTCTTTGTATCCCCATTTGTAATTTTTGGAATGGAAATGTTTATCTTACGCCACCGAAATGTTGGAAGTGTTTGACTTTATTTCATTTGTACAAGAGTTTGCCTTAAATCTCAGAGAAGACTTGGGACTTGGACTTTTCAGCAATGCTGAAACTGTTAGGCCTTTGGCAACTTTGAAGATGAACTAGATGCCTTTTGCATAAAGGGATGTACATAAGTCTTTGAGGGGCAGGGGGCAGGATGGAATGTTATAGTTTGCATCTGGATGTCTCCCCAAAGCCTCATGTGGTCACAGAGATGGCTAGATCTACAGTGTGTGATGCTAGGATGAAGAGTGTATATTTAGTGAATCAGCCACTGATTGATTTGGCATAGTTCTGGCTAGGATGAAGGGTGTGAGTGCTACCTATGTACTAGGGCAGAGAACCTATACATTATAAAGGACAGAAAGCTTTGGGCTCCCTGCCGTTGCTTTGCTACAGTCTGCCCCCCATGAACTGTTTCTCCTCTGTGATACTGTCTGCCAAGCTATCCTGCCTTGAAGCCAGCTGATTATGAACTGAAAGCTCTATAAACTACGAACCAAATAAATTTTCCTCCTTTAATTTTGTGTTGAGTGTTTTGTCTCAGCAACAAAAAAAAGTAACTAAGACATATTGTGTGCATGAGGAGGGTTCTGGCCAAAGGGCCTCACATATGCTAGGCAAGTGTATACCATTAAGCTATGCCTTGAAAGACTTATTCTTATTGCCATTTGCAGCAGCAGTCCCAACACTTTCTTCAGGACTCCCTGGACAGTACTGGAACAAACAGGAAAGGGCATTTGGAAACCTGGGAGTCCTTAGTTCAGGACCATTCAGACTGTATTATAGCACTGACCTAATTGAAGACCTCGATCCCTTGTTCCAAAGTCACTGCTGTTTGTCTCCTTTAGCGCTGGCCAAAGGCTTCTTTAATTATGGCCACTCTTTTTGAGCCAGTAGAGGCCTCCGGCTTCCCTATACCTAGACTTGTGGTATGACAAGCTAACCCTCTTTCCTCCGCTAAACCATAACTCCCCTGCACACTCTTCATCTACACCATTACTCAGAATCTGTTAATCTCTTCTAGCTATGATGGTTGCAGTTCCACACAGTACAGGTGCATCTAGCTGATAGCCAGTCTCTTCCAAATTTGTCATCCTTTCTGCTTTGTGATAGCATCACTTGACCACATGCCCTCTGCTGTCCTTTGCTGTCCCAGTACAGGTGTTCAACGCCTCTCACCAGTGAGAGTTTAACTGCTTGCAAATGCCTCACTCCCTGAAATCTATCCACCCCACCGGCTGCTTCCTTCATCAGCCAAGGTTGCTCCTATGGCCCTCCTATTTGGGGGATATACTTTGGTGACTGCAGGGTTCTCCTTGGGTCTGTTTGTTCAAGCCAGTCCAAAACACTTCTAGTCACTCACCCTCTGAGAAATGAGAGCAAAACTTGGTATGGTGCTGGGTACTGCTGAGGGTTTCTACTCCTCACCCCATTTCTCATTCCTGTCTTTGCTCCCTGCACCCAGTTTATTGTTTCTCTCCTCCTTGAAGATCTCACCTCAGAACTGTCATTTCCCTCTTTTGCTTCCTGTGGTCACTGACCAAGCAGCCTGCCCAGCCAGCTCCTCAAGTGTGACTCCTCCTGATGAATCATGCTAGATTCAGGAAGATGCCCATGCCCAGCACAGGCATCTCTATAGTCTTCTTTCCCAGACTACAGACAGCAGCCTGTAATCCACAGCTGACTGGTTTGAAGTGAGCCAGCAATGAAAGACCCAATGTCCTGTGGAAGTCCTCACTCCCAAATACGTTGGCAACCACAACCAGGGCCATGGGCACCCAAGAGCTTCTCAGGATTCTTATCCTGAGTAGTGCAGACAGAGTGGTTCCAGGAAAGAGGGAAAAACACTCAGCTGTTAACACCCAAGACCTCCAGAGACCAGCAGCCAATAACACCAACAGCAGAGTCAACCTATGGTGTCCAGCACAAGCTGATATCAGGACTGTGAGCAGAGCTGCACTTTGCTGATTCACAACTTCCATCTGAACAGAGCGAAAGAACCTTAGGCTATTTGGCAACATCTGGTCCCCACCAAGCTCCACGCACCCTCTGCACCATTTGGCACCTCAAGTTCCAGATCCTTTTTGACAATGCCCACCTTATCTTTCATTAAACTCTCTTGCCTCCGCGTTTCCACCACTTTCCTGAAACTTACCCTACCCTCCAGGAAATACTGAAGAAAACATTCTGTTAGGAACTAAAGCAACTAAAGTTAAAACCCTAAGAGAGCCTGCCCTCTCTTACGTATATACATCAGGCTGGCAAAGATTCATAGAATGATAAATGACCCAGGGGTGGAGAAGGGATCATTACCTTGAACCCACATAGCTGGAATGGCAATATGATGCTCCATATGAAGGCTTTTAAAACATGACTCAGCAGTTTAACCTACTGGAATTTGTCCTCAAAAAGTTATTTGGTAAATTACTATTTGAGAGGTAGTGTAATATGGTAGTAAAGAGGAGAGATTCTGATTAAAGAACAAAGTAAAAGATAATAAACAGAGATAGAGCTTTTGCAAATGGGAAGGGGGTCAAAAGATGGAGGGGAGGAAAGGGGCTGTAAAAAGAATTAAGATGTGTCATGTACACGTACGAGCTCCGTGCAAGGAATGTAATTGTTATGTACTGTAAACATGCACTTATAAAAATTAAAAATTCACAAATTCATCTCCCCCCCAAAAAAAGAGATGCTGAAGTTAAACCACCTAGGTTCAAGTACCTGATCTTTGAATTAATTACTGTGAGACCACTGACAGTTTATCAAACTCTCTGTTTCTCAGCTTCCTGATCTGTAAAACTAGGGCAACATAGCACTGTACCTCATCTAGTTGTTCTGAGTCCATAAAATACTTGAAGGACTCTGAATGGTGCCTGGTATGTAGTAAATACTGTACGGGCATTGGTCATCTTTAGCATAGGTTGGGTATCCCTTACCCAAAGTGCTTGGGACCAAAAATAGTTCAGATTTTTTTAGACTTTGGAATTTTGCAATATTTACAATGAAATACCTTGGGGGCGAGACCCAAGTTCAAACAAGAAATGTATTTATGTTTGTCATAGTTTATGTCTCATGCATTTGCATTGTGCATTTGTGATTGGTTCATTGTCTAGCGCTTAGATTGATGGTGTTAGTGCTACACCTGCCTAGGAATGGAGACAGCATTCCAATGTAATGGCTGGAAGAAGGTGCCTCTCTCTCTCTTGCTGGTTTCTGCCTTGCTGTTTGTGGCCACCATGAACTGTGTGGCCACCATGAACTGTAGCCCTGCCATGCCACCCTGCCTTGGAGCCAAGTGAGTATGGATTGAAACCTCCAAAAACTGTAAGAAATAAACCTTTCCTTTTCAAACTTTGGGCATCAGGCATTTTATCTCAGCAATGAGTAAAAAGTAACTAAGACAATGTTTCACATGCATCTTATGCAAAGAACCAGAAGGTAGTCTTATAATTCTAGTTTGTCTGTGTTTGGACTGTTACTTGTCACAGGACATCAGGTATGGGATTTTCCATTTGTGGCATTATAGGGACACTCAAAGTTTCTGATTTTGGAACATTTTGCATTTCAGATTTTCAGATTAGGGATGCTCAATCTCTAAAATAGTTCCTTAGCCTATAAGTTAAAGTTTTGCTAAATAAATTACAGTGCGTTCAAATGATGGCATGCTGCCATTAACAACTGACAAATTCTTTGTGATACTGGACAACCATGATGCGGTACATTATTAAGTAAAGAAAACTGATAGAAATCAGTAAAGGCAACGGGGCGTGGTAGTGTATGCCTGTAATCCCAGCAGTCGGAAGCTGAGGAAAGGGGTTACCATGGGCTCAAGGCCAGCTTAGCCTACACAGTGAATTCAAGGACGGCTTGAACTACATCATGAGACCTTGATCATTAAATTTCTTTTTTAATAGGAGTCAAATGTGCACTTCCAAACTTAACTAGAAAAATTATTTTTTAGAAAGATCCCAAGTGATAGGTTTCTGCCCATATGACATTCACGGGGTCATCTTGGCAGTGATCCAGCATGGCTGAGAGACCCCAGAGATAATAGCATATCAACTTCCTTCTTCTCCTCCCTTCAGTGCTCCTCCAATCAGCTGCTGATGTCACCTTGTCCTGCCTCCCCAAATTCCACCCCCCAGTCAGACCTAACAAAAGCCCCCCAGCCACTTCTTCAATTTGTCAGAGTGAACTGCACTCTTCTGCAGCCCTCCTGTGCTGGCAATACAGGTCTCTCTCTCTCTCCTTCTAAAAAAACCTAACACCAATACTATGCTTTACACATCTCCACTAAGCAGCTCCAGGTACTGTTTTGATTTTGGTGGCATGCTGCAAAAACGCTCCCAAACATGCCCATTGCTACCTGCACACCCATGGTCAGTGTGACTTGCAAATTTCCCTTTAAGATGGAGAAAGCATTTCTGAATCTCTTGAATCTGACTGTGGTCCTGTGAACTTCCTGTGGCAAATGGGACATTAGCAGACAACACAGCAAGGGCTCAGAAAACATGGGGGATGAGGTCTGGTCCTCTCCTTTGGCCACCAACAGAAGCAGAGACGGTCAGGGCACACGGCTCCATCTGACATTATCCAGGGCCCTCCTGCCCTCGCTGGCCTTGATCAAAAGAACCCAGAATCATGACAAACTTAGTTCAAAGCACTAAAATGTCAGTTCTTTTTCTCACAGCAAAATCTTAGAAATTTTTTTTTTCAAGGAGGTATTAGCTACAAATGTTAGGAAATGAACAAAGGCCAAGTGGACAAATTAATAAATTCCACCCTTCCTTTATCTCCCACTCTAGGCCTCACCTTCATGGGTGTTCCCTTGCTCTGGCTGCACACTGGAATCATCTGTGCAAAACCCAGGAGTCTGCGCCCCATCTCCCAGCTGTTCTGAATACCTCGGGTAGGGGTGCGGCCCAGGCACTGTGTAGCCAGCCACTTCTTCATCAGTCTGTTGTTTGTTTTTCTTTTGGGCAGTGCTGGGGATTGAAACCCAGGCCTGGAGCATGCTAGACAAGCACCTGCCACAGAGCTACATCCCTATCCCTTCTTGTACAAGTCATTTTACTACATATCTTTTCCTAGGGCTAAGATCTTACAGCATCATTTACATCAGTCTTCTACAACAAGTACTGCGCTTCAGTAAGGAAAGGTTCTTTATTCACCAGTTACTAGCAACTTTGTCTATTTTTATTTCAGGGATTTTAAAGAGCACAATTCAAAGAGGAAGCAAACAGTTTCCTTTCCAGCTCTCCCAAATTAGCTAGTTTTAGCCTTTTGGTAATCTACCTTGGACTCTTTACTTTTTTCTCTCTTAAAACTATTATTCTATAATTTGAAAAAATAGAACATGGAACAACATAAAATGCATAAAAGTATAAAACAAAAAGTCAAAGTAAAACAATACATGCACTATAAAACCTACAAGTCATAACCAGTAATAATAAGAAACTTACTTTATAAAAGCCTGTCTTATGCTATGCTGAACTGACAACCGGTGAGCAACTCGTAACACCCAGCTGAACTGAATCAGCCCGGTGCTGGGTGTGGAGGGCCCACCTGAGGATTGTGGCCACCCGCATAGAAAGGAGACCTGGAGAGGAAGACTATGGTGGTGGTGCTTCTCCTGCTGCTGTTGGTTCTCTTGGAGGGGCTGGTCGAGCTGCTTCCCTGATAAGAACTTGGCTATCCTCAGCATCAGAGGAGCTCAGGACCTTGTTGCTGAGGATGGCTGTGGTACTTTTCAGGGGAGCTCTGGTCCTTACTTTGAGTGTCATTTCTTA
>PVLA01012402.1:0-44732 GCA_004027455.1 Hydrochoerus hydrochaeris | reverse complement strand
AAGCATGTAAAGGGTAGAAATAATACAGAATTTCAGAAAAAAGATAAACAATAAGAAATCACTAGTTGATAAATTACATGTTGTTCTCTAAGAAATAGTTGTTCAAGTTACAAAATTAAAGCATACAAAGCAGATCATCAAACAGTGAGAGTGTAAATGTCTACGCATACGTGAGTCTCTACATGTATTACTATTCTTTCTGTATTAGAGGAAAAAACAAAACTTAGTAAGACAAAACAAAACAAATTCCTATAAAAACATGAAACCAAAAAGTTGTATAAAACCACAGTATAAGGTGAACTACAATGATTGCTGTATTGTTTCTTATTATCTTCAACAGAATTGTCTATATCATCAGACATAAATAAATACAGCAGTATAATTGAATATAGCAGTACATAACAATATTAGTAAAAATAAAATATTGTAGATGATATAAAACTTCAAAGGCAGGTAATAATCAAACCAGAGTGGATATTCTAGTAAATCTTGTCATCTTAAGTGCAGTTGCCTAAACTCTCAGACTCGATATTATCACTCATTGAGGCCTTTCTACCACTGTTCCTAAAATCCTGCTATTTTTTTTTCTCTCTCTCTAGAATGTCCTTCAGTATTCTCAGTAGGGTTGGATTGATGGTCACAAACTTGCACAGTTCCTGTTTGTCACGGAAGCATCTTGTTTCTCCATTAATTTCTAGTGACAGTTTTGCAGGGTACATCAATCTGGGCTGGAGGTTACTTTCTTTCAGGGCTTGGAATATTTTACTCCAAGTTCTTCTTGATCTGATGGTCTGTGTGGAGAAGTCAGCCATGATCTTGATGGGCTTACCTTTATAGGTAATCTGTTTCTTTTCTCTGACAGCTTTTAATATTCTGTTTTTATATTGAATTTCTGGTATCTTGATTATTATAGGTCTGGGTGTAGATCTGTTTTGGTTGTAGGTGGCTGGGCTTCTGTATGTCTCACATAACCAAATGTCATTTTCTTTTTCCATGCTTGGGAAGTTTTCCTTAATTATTTCTGTGAATAGCCTTTGTAATTCACCTGTATATATTCCTGCTTCTTCATTCACATTCCTTATTCTTAAATTGTAGATTCTCTTATCATCTTCTAGCCTTTGTATTGTTACTGCCTGTTTCCTTGTTATTTTTAAGAGATCTTTCCTTTCATGATCACACATTGCAAACTTGTCTTCAAGTTTTGATAGTCTATCCTTAGTTTCTTTTAAGGTGTTTTGCCAGATTTCAATGGAATTTTTAATTTCTTGGTAGTCTCTTTGAATCTGCTTCATGTATTCTATATTTTCTTTCTATTGTTTATCAAATGTTTCTCTCCCTTTTTGTGTTCCTCCCTTCTACCATCTGTATTTTCCTGAGAGATGCTCCCTGAGAGCATTTCCTTTATTACTCTACTCATATCTTGCTTTACCTGATTTAATATTTCAGTTTTGAGCTTATCTACAAGGTCCCAAAGATATCTTTTAATGTCCATTGAAGCCATGCCTGCTGTTGCATGTTTGCTGCCCTCAGTCTCCCTTGTTTTTCCTTCTCCTGGATCAGTGTTATCAGGGTTCTGGGCTGGCAGCCTCTTCCTGCCTCTCTCTCCTGTCATGGTCCTGGCTTCCTCCACACAGGTCACATTGCAGGTCCCAGCCCCTTTTCCTGTTGGCCACTCCTTCTCCAAAGCATGCTTATGTGGGTCCTCCCCCCTCTCCTGACTGCTCCTATCACTGAGGTGCAAGCAGCAGCTGCCTAAGCCTGCCCCTCCCCACGGGGCCAACCAAACTGTAGAGGCCTTCCTCTGGTTATTGCTTGCTAGGTGCAGGGAATTGATTTGGGATGGCTCATTGGGTCCCAGCCAGGGGCATGACCCAGTCCAAGCAAATCTCACGAATCTGCTTTGGGGAGGGAGGAACCAACTGAAGTCACTGTTGCTCCCAGTTCAGGCTCCTCCTGCCAGATTCCAACACGTCACCCATTTGATTGTGCCCTTCCCGTGTGGAGAGGTCCCAATCCCAGCACTGACCATGGACCAATGAAAGTCCTTTTGCCAGCTCCACTCTCTGTCGGGCTCACCAACCCCCAACTTCAGCACTGCTCTGCTTCCCGTGAGTCATGGTGGGAACGAGTTTGGGTGGCTCTGCCAGCCATGGCGAATTCAGGCTGGTGCAAATTCAGTCCACTGCAAAATTGGCAGGTCACAGTGAAAACACTGTCCAGCTGTTCCAGTTGTAGCCCCAATGTATTTGATGAGCTTTTTTATGTTTTAATTTCTTCGTGTGTCAAGAGGATCCATCTCACTCTGTCTGGGTCCTCCAGGGTGTTTTATTCTGGCATATGAGTTGTTTCTCCCGGGAAGCTCTGTTTTTTGTTGCTCACTGATCAGCCATCTTGTCTTCCCCTGGTTTTTTTTCTTAAGATAAGAGCAGGTTGTTTTACTTTTTTATGCATCAACAAATAACTTTATTTTTCCTAGTAAAATTATTCAAGATATCTTAGGTAGAGGTGCACTACATTACTTCTGCAAAATTATTTCCAGCTACCAAGAATACACTTTATTATAAGGATTACTTCAAGGCAGCATCCTCTGTGACATACCACAGTTGACTAAAAGGAAAGGAACCCCAGGTTTGATCAAAAAGTCCAATGACTGATCAAAATATATGTATTTCTGGTCAAAATTGCTTAGAAGAAAATTCCATGATACTTTCAATGTCATAAATACACTGAAAAGACTGTATGATAGATGTTCTAATCCATGTAAACATTTGTGTTTTAATGAAACTTGCCATATTTTGTGGAATGTTCTGTTCAGTTTTAAAAATGAAAAGCTCTACAGGTATATAAAAAGGTTTGAGATTTTCTTATAAAGGAAAGGAAAGGAAAAAAACTAAAGATGATAGCCCTCTAAAATTATAGATGGAACATATTATTGTTTGAGTACATTTGCATCTTTTTTGAGTTAATTATTCTGAAATGCAGACATTGTAAAATATCAATGTGGAATGATAACTTCAATGGAATTATTGATAGAATTTAAAGATTTTTTCTAATTTTTGTATTGACTTGGTCATATAAGACAAAATCCTTCTCTTGATCCTGAAAATTTACCTAGGGCAAAATAATTTAATAAATGTCTTTATTTTTCTAAATGCCCTTAAAATATTGTAATTTAATCCCTAAGGCTGCTCCTGACAATAAACATAATGATACTATGGATCATGAAAATAAAGCATGCAAAAAGATTTTAGCAAAATATCAAAAGTTTACAATTACTGTATTTTTTTCTTTCATTGTCAATGTTTCTTTATTATATGTGATTCTACACACATGCACTATGCTTGGTGTTTCCTGAAAAATGAGATTGTTTCACTCTCCTCTCTTTTCTATTTCTCTCCTCTCTGCTTTTGCCTTTGTGTCTAACTGGTACTCCAGTAGTTGGGGTGAATATGGCTACAAATCATTGGGATCTGCAAAGTTAAAAGAGAATTTTACCTACAAAGTAAAAACAAGAAACAAACAAAATACCAGAATGAACAAACCCAACTAAAATATAAGACAACTGTATAATTTTGACATTTTGTGACTACATCTAGTAGTGAGGAATGACTATGCTAAATTACATTGGAAATATAAAGCATGAATTAATATTTGATTGGAAAGTGGAAAATACCATTATTATCTTTGTATACTAAACTAAGTTTGATTAAACAATTGAATGTTTGTACTTACTGCCTAATATTTGTGGTTCTGGCATACTATTTTTAACCATGAAGAACCAGGGTTCCTTGGAAAGTGGCTGAAAACTCATTAAAGAAGAATATGGATAAGTTTGATAGACTGTGCTGTCAAACGAGGATGCTATCAGAAGTTCTTAAGCATAGTTAAGAGAATGAAGGTCAGTCTAGTAGAAGTCTATTTACTCCTGTTGATTTCTGAGAGTTCATTCTTTCTTTTGTCCCAGGGGTGTTATGTTAAAATCTGAAGATGTATATTGCCGTAAATTATGTATTCTTGGTGATGTATGCCATTTGTAAACAATCACCCTGTGCTTCTGTGAAGAATTATTTTTGCATTTAATTGCAGTTCCTCTTATACAAAAATCCATACTTGGTCTGATTGTGTTAGCATTTACTAACTCTCCCACATATGCTCTTGCTCCTCTCCAACAGGTAGGTGAGGAAATTATTGCAAACTCAAATCTTGTGATAACACCTCCTCCACACTGTCTTCATTTTTGTTAGTATGAGCCAGTGATAATATCAGTGACAAAACACTTTTAACCCCAAAAGTATTGTGTTAATCTAATGTCGAAACAATTTCCTCAGTTACTGTTGAGTTTTAATATATTTCTAAGCTTATATTTAAGAGAATTTTGTTGTTTATTATTTAATAATTTTTTGTGTGTGTTTGTAAGCCAAGTAGAATTCTGGTTTGTCCCATATATGTGGATGAAGCTCCTTATATTTCTTTCTTAAGTTTGGTAACAGTTTGGATTTATTCCAGCTTCATTTGGCTACAGTTTGTGCCTCTAACTCCTGTGGTACTATATTAGCCTACTTTTAAATAGATGTTAATAGTACAGCCATTATAAAGGTTCAATTAATATGACTGACTTCAATCCATTATTCTATGTGACCATTGGAATTTTATTTGTGTTGAAAAGTGAATACAGTGAAAAGTTAATCCACTAAAACTTTATAAATGTAATACTGTGCAAATGTGAAGTGTTTTGTAGATGTGAATTTTATATAAAATATTTCACTGATTTTGAAAAGCATATTTAAAATTGAGATATATTCTTTTCAAATTGTTGATTTCTTTAAAACTTGGGTATTAATGTAGAAAATAAAGATCACAAATATTCCTAAAAAATTTGTCATTTAGATATATTTTTTAAAAATCTTGTGTTTTCAAATACTCTAGGTTTCCCTCTAGAAATTAAGAATTTGGTATGTATCATTTAAAGATTCTAGATGGAACTTGTAGGGGGAAGGTACCAGGGATAATGTAATTGGCTTTGGTCTGTGAAATGTGATGAATAGTGATGAATGTTGCTTTCAGGAAGAAGCTTAAATAAGCACTGCTACTTTTTATATTACCTTGTGACTTTGGCACTGAACTATAGCAAAGTGCATGTTAGCCTAAATACCTGTGTTCACTGTAAGCAGAACATTCCATATCTAGCACTTACTTTTTTAAAACATATGATGTGATCAAAAACTAAACTTCTGTAAGTCATTAATTTTTTTTCATTTTACTATATTAATGTATATGGTCTAGCCCACTCTTCCTGATGTACCTGGTTTGACTTCCAATATTCCTATTGTTGAAGCATTCCATCAATCTTATCCTTTCTGCATTGTAAATAACCTCTTTTGTTTTTTCTCTGCTATCTTGAAGTTCTAAAAATTTTTCCCTTCCTATAAGATCTGAAATGTTACAAATGTATGTTTGCATGTTTATTTGGAGAGAGGGAGAGAGAGAGAGAGAGAGAGAGAGAGAGAGAGAGAGAGAGACCAGGTCTGATTTTATTTTGTTGTTTATGTATCTAGCCTGATGATTCTGCTCTGCATCTCTGCAGTCATGTTTCTTCTCAGCCTAGAAAGATAGGTGGCCATTGTTTCTTCTTCTAAAACTCCTGTAGATATCTCCATATCTATATTTGGGGGGATGTGTTCTGAATGAATAATTTGGCAGAAACTCATCAGGCTTAAATATTTTGTTTTTTGTAACTGGAAATTGAAACTTTTCTCATCAGCACATTAAATATTTTCTATTTTTCCTGAATGCTAATAGTTTTATTTTAAATGAAATGATAGACAGACAGATAGAATTTTACTACCTATATACTAGTTTTCTGAAGCTATGGGTTTTGATCTAGTTTAAACCTTATTTTATTAGATTTTTAACTTATAGTTTATTTGTTGTATCACCTTTACCTCAATTTTTGGTCTTTGTATTTGTAACAAAAATGCAGTATATTTTTTCTTGTTTTGGGATCATTCCTAGGCCTCTGTTTTCATACTCATTTGTTCTGAGATTGCACAGTTCAAGATTTTGTAGTTCTATTGTTGAGAATTCACCACTTTTAACTCTGTATTTTTCATATATTGTTTACTATTTTCATCAGCCAGTAATACTTGCCTGATTATTAATTTTTAAAAATAATTTAATTTGTAATTTTGATGGACTACCAAAGAAAGATGTGAAGTGCATGTGCACTCACCAGACTAAATAAGATATGTATGACCTTCCTAATTTAAATTTTTTTAAATGATTGAACTAAGACATATTTCATCTAAAGGTACAATTTATTCACATTTGCATGTTTGTTTTTATCCTCTTGAGCTTCATTTATTATATGATAGAATTCAGGTAATTTTATGGTAAATTGATTTCTCCTACTTCCCAAATGCTAGCTAATTATCTATTATTCATTCATTTGTGATACCTTATTGGATATTAGATGATGATGCAATGCACGATCTTTTAAGGAGTAAATAACCTACTAACTAATGCTAACTTGGAGCCTACTGTATGTCAGCTGTGCTAGTTTTCACTACCTCTTCTTTTGAAAGGCCAGGATATTTATGGCCATGGCAAAAAACGTTTACTTATTTCAAGTTTATCATTGTTAGTGATAAATAACTCTTAATATTATTTCAAACATTCGAATGACACTTTTACTTTTTTGTTCATCTATATAGTATGTAAATTTTTCTTAAAATATAATTACAAATAATCATCAATATTATTTTGCTCCATCCTATTTATATGTTTTACTTGAAGTTATTTGCATTGCAGATGAGATTTTTTTATAAACTTTTAAATTTTGAGTGGTGGGTCTTTTACTTTGGATGCAGATGTGGAAAACATGGTTAAGAATTTTTGAGGTCTGTCTCTCTCTCTTCCTCTCTCTCTCTGTATGTATGTGTGTCTCTGTGTGTCTTATTTGGGATTGGTGTAACTTCAGTGGTTTTAATTATGTATGTGATTTTTCCCTACTCCATCTGGAAGAACTGAACTGTAAAATTGAAACCAGAAGGTTGCAAATCTCAGTTAGAACATGAAACTTAATGTCGATGTTAGCTTTGTGACCAACCATTGTTATATGTGTTTTGTTATGGAGACTTAAGGAGGCTTCAAAAACTTTGGCACAGTCCTTAATCACAGTCAATTTGCAGGTGCTTGATTTTCTACCAAAGAAATTGCACAGTGGGCTTAGGAGGTGGACAAACATGCCTATAAATATTTGGAAGTTTATTTTTCTTTTACTGTCAAAAGCACATCTGTTAGATGGCAATTTTGTAATATGCCTCTCAAAATTGCTAAGATATATTTTTAACTGTGTCTTTTAAAAATGTTTTTCAGTCATTGCTTATGGAGAAATTATTAGTAGGCATAAACATACCCCTACCTTTTTTTCTTAAACAATGGATTTATTCTGACAATATTCTTCCAAAATTAACTATTTAAAATACTAAGAATTATATTATAATTAAAATAAAATAGATTCAATTTTTGTTGTTGAAGGAGAGAGAGATACTCCCACCCAAATTTAGCTCTTATATAGGCTCTTTGGCTGGATTTAGAAGCCCTCTTAATATAAGAACTAATTAACAGCCATAGGTGTATGAATTTTATTAATTGTACATGTAATTAGGGATATTAACTAAACAGTGAAATCCAATAAAATGACCAAAGCATGAAGATTTTATACTTTTAAATAAAGCATAATGAATCTGTGGAGAAATAACAGGAAAAATGAATCTTTGGAATAGAGCAGTAAAATTTTTGGGATATCACTAATAGAAAGGGAGATGCAGAAATGAGTGGATAATATGAGTTATTCAAAGAATTTGATTACTTGGGTTCACTGTAGCCATAATTACTAGTCTCTGGTGGTCAAGAACATTTTTCTGCCTAGTATATGAAATATATCCTTCCCAAAACAATTTTCAACTTGCTACATGTAAAGAAAATTCTGTGCAAGGTGACCTAATTGAATTTACAGTTGCTCCAGTGATTTTAGCTTGAAAAAACCAACATGCCAATTAAATATTTAAAAATGGCCACCCTTAACTCCTTCACCATATCCTGTGCTCCTTATTTAAAAGTACTGTTTCAAAGAGCAGCAGGGATTAATACATTTTGAAAGAAATGTGTTTCATGAACCGACAGCTTCATCACTATATGAACAGTAGCCAGGAAGATTATATCGAACTTTCATGATACCTCTGCAAATATTTTTATGTTGATACTAGGTAACTTACTCATAACTTTTATATAAGTCTAATAGTAAATTTGAATTCCTTTTCACCTTTTTGTAAAAACAAGAGTACAAATCAGTAGGATCTACTTCACCTTTGGAGAAGAAACTATCTTTCTTACTTGGTGATTGATTCACAGAGAAAATGGTTTTCTCTGAAGTAAATTTATTGATGGATCATGAGTAAAATCATGCAATTTTTTGTCATTTTTGTACCTCAAAATTAGCAACACACAGGCTGGATCTCCATTTCTCTAACAACAGAGCAGGCATTTTTGTCTTGACTAGTTGTGTTGACTTAGTGTTGTATCCCAGACGGTTCCAGACTCAGAAAATAGTTTTGTCCTGGAGATTATTCTCAACCAGAAGAACCTGGAATTTTGGATTTTCATTACAGTGTCCAGAATCACATGATCAAAAACTTGTTTGACAGGTGAAAGCAATTTCATGGAGAAGCACAATAGCATGACTGCTCCAAGCACAGGTCAAAAGCTGAACTGCCAATATTAGAGTCCTAGCTCTGCCACTTTCTTACTGTGTGCATTCCTTTGACATTTTAGGAACATAGTTTAATATTTTATTGCTTTATTTTTATCCTCAGATAAAAGGTACCTTTAACATAGCTGAGAAAAATTAAATGACCACTAGATGTGACAAACTCTAGAAGTAGAACAGTATCTGAAATAAAGATATGTTGTGGATAGATTGACTTAAAATATTTCTTTTAGGCCTGTGATGGTAACTTTTGATTTTATTTTAATCTATGACTTTATAATATTCTGGGAACCATTCTAATAGGAGCCTGAATAGTCAGTGGGCCAAGAAAGAGACCTATGTTTTGTTCTGTTGAAGACAAATTGTCTTGCCTAAAATCTGGTATTCATGCCTAAGCATTCTAGTCAGTTATTGCCAGATCCTTCAGAAGGAATTTATGGAATTGTGATTTGAACAGCCATGATTGGGTAATGGAGAAGTCAAGGGAGAAAGCTGGGTTGAAAAGTGCAACAATGGCTATAGAGCAAAAAGAGACTGAGTGAGACATAGAGATGTAATGGCCTGTTTTCAAGTAGGTTTAGGGCTCTGATGGTTCATCTGAAATTTGCACAAATATTTCTGTAAAAGAATGCCATGATCTTATTAAATAGTCTTTCTTTGCCTTATCCAGCCTGAATCAATTTCTGATGCTTATAATCACTCTCTGTGATTTTATGCCAGCCAAAATATTTATCTATAAATGAAGAAAAAACTCAAGTCTAAACTCTCCTTGTTTCTTACTTCATTTCAGTTTTAAAGCAAACAAGTTCATGGTAGTGATACATTTTTAATTATTTACCAAGCTATCATTTTTATTGTACTATTACAGAACAGTAACTTTTATAACACATATACATATTATTTAAATAAAATATATTGAAAACCTTTAAATAACATCCTGCAGATGCATGCATCCTCTTTCTATGCCACTACCCATTTGCATGGAAGCAGAGGCTTGAATGTGTTCAAGATTGGCTTCACCCATAACCCACTGCAATGGCCAAGGAAGGCATTGCTGCTGGAGGTGTAATGGATGACAATACTGCTTTGAAAGAGATACTGAAAACCACCCTCATCCACAATGGCCTAGCATACAGCATTTGTGAAGCTGTCAAAGCCTTAAACAAATGCCAAATCCACTTTTGTGTGCTTACATCCAACTGTAATGAGCCTATGTATGTAAAGTTAGTGGAGTTCCTTTGTGCTGAACACCAAATCAACCTAATTAAGGTTAATGACAAGAATCTAGGAGAATGGGTAGGCCTCTGTAAAACTGACCAAAAGAGAAAACCCACAAAGTAGTTGGTTACAGTTGCATGGTGGATAAGGACTATGTCAAAGAATCTCAGGCCAAGGATGTCAGCAAAAAGTACTTAAAATGCAAGAAATGAATGAATAAAACTTTTAGTTCACATTTTAAAAAGGTCAATAAAAGATGTTAAGCCACTCCAGAAATGCCATCTTGATTGAGATCTGCCTCCTTAAATGCCTCTATGCACAATACTGAAAAAGCATTTGATGAAAGGGCTTAATACTTTTGAACCCTTACTGTGTCTGGAAAATGTCCTACAAGCTTTATTTGTGTTCTTATTTCATTTTCTCAGGAGACCTGTCAGTAACTTGATTAATAAAATGTGGCATACCAGCAAAGCTCTCAATGTTCCTGGGGAAAAGGATGGCAAGAGGATGTGAAAATAAAGAAAAGAAACAAAAACTGAGGTCAGGTGGAGCCCTCTCTCCTGATGGGAGAAGAGGAACTTCTCAACCTCTGTAGCATGTTTATTTATACACTCAGATGATGATGTCAATTTCAATCTCTCTGCCTAGCAACTTGTTTACTTGACTGGCCCAGGCCGCTTGCCTTCTTAGAGTTTCAACAGCTTGTTTACCTGGCTCACTTTGCATTCTGCCTATTCTCAGGGCTGGCCTTGCTTTGACCCCACACTTATGATCAATCTCCAGCTTCAGTTGCTACCTACAATAGAGGATGTATTTGAAATTCAGAGAGGTTACATAACTTGCCTAAAGTCATATAGCTAAAGTGTATGAGATCAGATAATACTTGATGAAAGGATTTTACCCTAGAATAAGTTGCATGGCACTACAGAGGTGGAGGCAGGCAGGATTAAGGATGTTTACCTTGAGGCCACTCCCTCCTTCCCATATGACAACTTCCTTTTTCCTTTCCCAGTGGCATGAGAAAGGTCCCAATCAGCTCCTTGCTCATCATCTATGCCCACTCTAAGCACCACCCCCAGTCAGAGTTTATGTATATATCCCATGCCCCACAATCTGGCCAGAGAAAGCCAGGCTTCTATAGTCATGGAGTTCTCTCCACGTCCTCAAAATAAAGGGTATTTTTTATTTTATATTTTTTTCATATTGCACTGAAACCTTAGCATAATGGTGCCATGGGACTCAGATGGCAGAGTATGTTAGCTCCCAAGTTGGAGCTGACCTGCCTGTCAACTACCATTTTCTACTGTGGGAATGTTAACTTGCCATCACTAATCTGAATGCAACAGTGACCTTCCTCATTCATCAAAGGTGAGCTACCATGCAGAGTTTTCTGTTTCTGTTCCTAAAATCTGCAAGTTTGTGGTCAGAAAGCCTATTCTTACCATCCTGGGACACAGATACCAGTTTTCAAGATTATTAGGCCATACAGCCCAAGGCAAAACTGTTAATTTTGTTCCTTGGGACCCTGCCCTGAACTCTTCCAGTGATGCCCTGGAGAATGGGTGTTGGACCCAAGATTGCTTCCACGTTCCTTGGGGGAGAGCTAAAGTTCTTATGTCTGGAGATGAAGCTGTTCTCTCAGCTCACTTATAATTTTTTCCTGGGGCCATTTCCTGTCCCCCCTCAAAAAACCACACCTCTTGAGTGCCTGGTTCATAACCTTGGTGGTCTTGGCCTCAAGGCAGCAAAAAAAAAAAAAAAAGAAAGAAAAACCACCAAGAAGCTGATCTTTATTTATATATTTCTCACAGTGGCAGCAAGTTGACGAAAACCCATCATTTTTAGGCCTTGTTAACTATGAGGACATGTGTTTCTTTCACTCTGTCTAGTGTAATGGCCCAAATACTTCTGGCTTGCTCTTCTCCACCAGAAACTCTCCCAGACCAAATCCCACAGTTTCTCAGCCACAGGATCCCACACCCCTACACCATCTTTTCCTCCTCCATCCCCCACAGCAGCCTCTAATACTTCCCTTAGTCTCTAACCCTAGTCTCCAACTTCTCAATCCCCCCCACCCAAGCCATTTGTTCAGTCCAATGGGTTCTTTGTCTCCTACTCCTGTATCACCACCGTTTTCCCCGCCAGCTCACCATATGCAGTCCATGCATTCCAGCCTTCCAGCAGGCCATGTGGTTCTCAGCAGCCCTCTTGTTGCAGTTCACATGGAGGATGGCTGCCATCTTGCGGCCCTCTGCCATGTGACAGTGCACCACCATCTTGCAACAGGTCTCAGATTCAATGCACACGCCACCTTGTGGCCCATCATGTGATCAGCATTAATCATTTTGCTGCAGGTCACATGATGGCCAGCCGCCATCTTGCACACTCTCACTGTGTGTGCTGTGGGTCACACAGTGACCCACCAACAGCCTATGTTTCCTCACCACATGGTGACAAGTGGCCATTTTGTAGCCAGTCATTGAGTAATTGCCCACACATGCCTGCCAGTTGGCTGCTTGGTGGCCATCTACTCCACAGTCTTTTCAGCCTCAGTCTCTACTCCCAATTTGGGAGCAGGCTGGCCCTGAGAGATTAGTTAATCATGTCCCTTTCTCCCTGTCTGACCTATCTCAGATTAGCCATAAATTAGGTTCCTTTTCTGCTATTCTTATTTCAAGAGATCTCTATTAATTAATCTAACAAAAAATTCATACTAGTCTATTTTTATAGCTCAAATTGGCCAAATATATTTGAGTGCATTCTGATTTTGTAACATTTGTCAGTCTATATATCTGTTGACTGTTTACTCCATTTGCCTGCTCTGTAAACAGCTGTTCCTTTTGAGCTCAACAATTTTTTTCCTCCTCTTTTACATTTTCAGATCTTTTAATCAAGGTTTATTTGAGTTATACATTTAAAAAGCATGCTTCCACCTAGTTTTCCAGCTGGTTAAAATGTTAAAAATGGTTAAGCAAAATCCGTTGGGGTGAGGAGACATTGGACAGTACTTCAATTGATGAATAAGAAAGTGGCCACCTGGTAATTTAAACCAGGTTTTATTCATTAATAAGAGGCCCCAGTAATCTCCATAGCCTTATGGGAGACACCCCAACAAAAGTTCATATGGCTGAGACAATTCATTGTTGCTGATCTGATGGTATATTCATGCCTTCAACTGTAAAGTTAAGATTGTTTATTATGACAAGTGTTTTCTTTCAGATCCAGATGTCTGCCTTTTCCTTGTGTTCCAGCCAGGAGATTCAGGTGAGACCAACATGGGGTCACTAGTCAAATAATAATATTTAAACAAAAATTTATATAATGTATATGTATATGTTACACTAAGAGATGCTTAAATAGTGAACAGTCCAAACAATGTCACAAATTTCTTCAGTGCTCAAATGTTAAAAACACTCATGCTTAATGTAAAATAATAATTCCATTTAATGTTTTATATTAAGCTTACTACCTCTACTGCACTGTACTGTTATCAATATTCTAGATGTTCAACAACTAAAATTAAGAGATAATTATAAATTCCTTTTGGATTCCTTTTGCTGAGATCCACCAGATCTTTCCCATAAAAAGGTTATATGGTACATATTGGAGCCATAATTAGCTATACTTAAATGACACTGCAGCTGATCTTTCTCCCCTAAATAAAAAGGTAAAATTAATAAAATAGGCCATCTTCAAAATCAGATGGCATTAGACATTCTAACAGCACAGAAGATACTTATACAATTGTAAAACCTAACTGTGTGTATGACAAATCAATGACATGGCAGTTTCTAAAATTCCTTAGACCTTATCCTCATCCTCCTTATGGGAAGCCATTACTAAAATTATACTCATAAATACCCTGTTGATTCTATTATTTGACTCTTGCATACTTAATTGATTGTTTGCCTTTATTTCCTTTAGACTTAAAGCTGTACACCTACTCAAGATAAAAACCAGATATCTTATGACTGTGGAGGACACAGATACCTTCCTCTGTGGGCCATGTCCCCCCCAAAAAAAGGCTAAACTTGGCCCTCAAACCCTATAGGGAGACCTTCCTAATGTGGCTTTTCATGTTTTTAACAACAGAGATAAAAATTAAAAGGAAAAATAACAATCTGATCTTTTAGCAATGACACTTGGAGCTCTGAGACAGGTAAACTGAGACAAGGCAGAGCTGCCTGAGCCCTTCCTGGACCATGCTTCAAGTGTAGAAAAAAGGACATTGGGCAAGAGAGTGCCCCAACCCAGCATTCCTCTGGGGCCTTGCCCCCATTGCAATCTCAAGGGCCATTGGAAGAGCGACTGTCCTAGCTGCCAGAGAGTGGGTAAGCAATCCTCTAACTCCTTGCCCTCACAGGAGATTTCACCAAGGCCAGATTCATTGCTGACTGATCTACAAGGACTTGCTGCTGAAGACTGATGGGGCTTGGCATTCACAGCTGCCCATTAAGGTATTCTTCTCAGAGCCCCAAATCCCACTGGAGGTCTCAGGTAAGATAGTCTCTTTACTTGTAGATATAGAGGCCATAATAGTGTTCTTTCTGAGTTTTCAGGCCCTTGTTTTAAGTCCTCAGTCTCTGTAGTGGGTGTTGATGGCTAACCTACACAGCCTTTGAGGACAGGGCCTATTCCATGCAGGTTCCAAATTCTCTTCTTTAACCATGGCTTCCTAGTAATTCCAATGTGTCCCACACCTCTTTTAGGTAGAGATCTTCTTCAAAAGCTTAACTTCCCCTTTACCTTCTCTCTCCCCACAGCTCTCACATCCTCTAGACACCCTCACAGTGCACCACAAAGCCATCCCCTCCTCTCCCTTCTTCTCGGGTTGATCCCATAGTTTGAGATACCTACAATCCCACCCACATTACCCATGCCATACCTATTTTAATTAATCTCAGGGATTCTTCAGTTTTTCCTTGTGTTACCCAATATCCCATAGCTCCCAAACATTTACAAGGACTTAAACCTATCATTCAGCACTTTTTAGATAATGGTTTTTTAAACCTACTCATTCACCCTATGATACTCCCATTCTTCCAGCACTCAAGCCTGATGGGTCTTATTGTCTAGTACAAGACCTTAGGTTAATCAATAATGCTGTTACCCCAATCCACCCAGTGGTGCCAAACCCTTATACTATGCCTTCTCATATCCCTCCCTCCACCACTCACTTTACAGTTATAAATCTTAAAAATGCCTTCTTACCATACCTCCTACACCCTGATTGTCAGGATTCCTTTGTCTTTATGTAGACTGAACCAGACACTCTGAGGGCTCAACAACTTACACCTGTCATCTCTATAGTAAAACCTCTTCTCAGAGACACATACCACCCCCTTCCTTTCCTATTCATCAATTCTGTGGACACACCCCTGGTCAGGACAGGCAGGTAGATTTTTAAACATATGCCCTACCATTAAACTCTTAAATATATTCTCACCTTTATTTATATTTTTTCAGGATGGATAAAATCCTTCCCCACAACCAGGTTGACTATTGATGCAATTGCTAAAGTCCTGTTACAAAAAATCATCCCAAGGACTACAACCATGGCAAAGCTCAGTCTTCTTGGCAACCCCAACAGCAGTCAAAGTTTCAGGACTTCCATTCTGGTTTCACATCACTCAAGCTAAGCGGTGCCCTCCCAACACTGAATCTAACCATCTTGAGTGGTTATCTCATCTTCTGTCACCCATCTGTCTCCATCTCACCAAGGCCTCACAGTTACAACACTCAGGCTAAGTCATGTTTTGTTATCCAATTTTGTTTCTAATTCCTTACATTATATTTTTTTACAGCAGGACTCTTGGCAGTCTTTCCTAAAGACTCCCACATCATTCATAAGATTGTCTTCATGCTGTTCTATGTGACAACTGTCTTAGTTCTCTCTACTCTCAGCTGTTTAGTTAAATGTGAGATTCCTGTGGGTCTAGGCTCTTATCTCCCTTATAGTGACACAGCCACAGCCTTCCCACCCCTATTATCCTTTCCAGCTCAACTTCTAGACCAGAAACAAGCCCTACCTACCTACACTTTTAATTTTTACCCTTTCAGATGGGATAATAATCATCTCTCATAACTTCACCCCTCCTAGCCCCACATTTATTTTTCAGAATTCTACTTCACCTTGGTCCTGATGAAATGGCATATTTAAATCAAGGCATCTTTCCTTCTACCTCCCCTGGGTCCTTAAATATGATAGTGTCCTTCCGCCTCATAGCACCTTGTCTCTTTTTTTTTTTCCAGTCTAAGATGCAGGTATTCAGCAATGATGAAGTTGTACTGGCTAAAATACCTGGTACCAGCTTCTATATGGGCATCAACCATCATCCCGTCAACCTTTCTAAACCCCAATATGGTGCCCCCTTTCAGCAAGAAGGAGTAAGAGAGAGACTTTGCCCTTTTCCTAACAACAAAATGACAGGAATGAAAGGATTTTACCCTAGAATAAGTTACGTGGCATTACAGTAGTGGAGGTGGGATCAAGGATGTTTACCTTGAAGCCACTCCCTCCTTCCAATATGACAACTTCCTTTTTCCTTTCCCAGTTGCATGAGAAAGGTCCCAATCAGCTCCTTGCACATTATCTATGCCCACCCTAAGTGCCACCCCCGTCAGAGTATATATATATCCCATACCTCACCATCCAGACAGAGAAAGCCAGGCTTCTATAGTCATGGAGCTCTCTCCATGTCCTTGGAATAAAGACTACTTTTTATTTTATATCCTTTTCATATTGCACTGAAAATACTTGACATTATGCTCTTTTCAAAATATCTTGCAGATAATGAACCATTAAATAGTCTTCCCTGAGCACTTGCTGTATTCTAAGGGAAATGTGTATATATGTGGGACTGGGCTAATGGATCCAGAAAGTTGTATATTTTCTATGAATTTTCTTCAAATTTGCCAGTATCTCATATGGAAAAGAGAATATATATTGTTCTCCTTTCCAAAATTATCAAGGTCAAATAGCATAGACAATTCTAATAGCAGTTCAAAATATAAACAACAGAATGTGCTTAAGAGAAATATTCAGTTGTCAATTTTAAAATCAGGAAGATTTCTCTAATATTGAATCTTAATAAGTTAAAGTTAGTACTCAAGTTTTGCAGCTTTCTGGTACAGTATAAGGAATGTCTTCTGTCAAACAGCAAAGACTAAATGGTGTGACTAACCATTAAATAATAGTGGTGAAGGATCTGGAGCCTTATAGTTTAGTCAATTACAAGTTGATTTGCTTGTTGACCAAACAAATAAAAATAAGATTAACATAAAATGGACAGTACAGCTTTTAGAGTACATTTATAATATTAAAACTATAGGTTTGTAATTTCTTCTTAAAATGCATCTTTCTGAATTAAATTATTCAGTGAAGGTGATCACTATCTTTTCTGACTGACAGTTTCTTGGTTTGTTACACTCACTGATGTGAAAGAATTCCCTCTTGCCAATAATATCCCTTAGTCTATCTAATTTACAGCCATAATTGTATCTAAATGAAATGGCCCCATAGTTCCTTGGGGTGATATTTCAAAAATAAACAACATACTGGCACAAAATTACATGTGCATGCACACATTTGTCTAACCTTTGCTTAGTGATGGTTCAGTGCATTTTCTCTTTATTTTAACTCTCCAGTTAAACAGATCTGAAATTCCATTCCAAGAGATTCTTAAGAGAGTTATAATATGCATGTGTTTCATGCAATCTTCTTATCCTAGAATATTATTCAATATCTTTTGCTTTTTTTGAGACAGGGTCTAGCCATGTAGATCAGGCTAAACTTGAACTCACAATGTACTTCAGGCTGACCTCAAACTCTTAGTGATCCTCCAACCTCCTCTTGAGTGCTAGGATTACAGGTGTAAGCCACCATACTTGGCTATTTAAACTTAACGTTTTATTCAAAATACAAATTTTTCATAACAAATTGCAAGCCTACTTCTTGTTTTTGATGACAATTGTGATGAAAGCTTCATTCTTACTTTAGCTGATGTCATTAAACCAGAAAATTATGTGATTCAACATGAAAATTAACACTGAGAATGGACACAAAAACACAACCCAAGCAGAAAGCACTTGTGACTTGAGTGTTCAAATACTTAGGGTTACAAAATCAGTTTTAAATGAACCCTGGGGAATAGTTTCCTCTTTCATCTGATTGTCAAATAGACCCTCAGTGATTAAAGTAGAAATCAGTGATGATCCAGTTAGCCACATAATATTCAAGTAATTAGTAATACACTTCAGTTTAACACTAAATGCCTGAAATTTGGGTCTTGGAAACTCAACTAAATACTGGAGGATCAAAGTATGATTTTTAGCATTAATTATATTTGAGCCTGATAGCCTGACCCCTGGTAATAAATATAAAAGCCAACTTCATCACAAAACCAGCAACAAGAGAATGCTAAAAATACAATTTCAGAAGACAGATTTCCTTGACTTTTATTTAGCAATGCATGTGTCTGTCATTAAGGTAAATGGATAAAAGAACTGCATTTACATCTTTAGCTTTCCACCTGCCCTGGCCAACTCTGAGTATGGTCAAGGAGTTTCTGTGGTTCTCTTGGAGCCACCCTGGTGTTCATCAGTCCATAAAAGGAATTGTGCAAGACAGAGGAATCTTGTGGTCACTAGTCTGAAGTAAAAACCCAAAGTCTACTCACTTTTAAATCCACTCTAGTGCTACTCCTTATTCAGATGTTAGATGTTGTCACATATTCATCAAAAAATAAGGATGAAATTTATTGGAATAGTCATCTCTTACCTAATGATCAAAACAGGTTCATATATGTGTCACATTACATTTACCAGAACTTTATGAGACAGTAACACTTAGACACACTCAAGAAATTAGCTTACATTTCAGGTGTGAGTAACTCTTGGCCACCCAGTGTGGTAATATATGCCTGTATCCCAGTAATTGGGAAGCTGGGGCAAGAGGACAACAAATTCAAACCCAGTTTGGACTAAGAAGTAAGACTTGTCAAAAACAAACACACAAACAAAAAACTGTACCCTAATTTGTTCCTGTTAGGCTGAATCAATTAATTGAAGTTTCTGCTTACTTTTATCTATCTTGGGCATAACTATTCTATATAGAATAATTGCAATTAGACTTGGAAAATAAATAAAATTTTGCTTTTGAAATTCTATAATTCTATGGCATATTCAAGAATTAAAAAGGAAAATAGGGATGGCCTTGCAACAGGAATTTGTAAAACTATGCTTAAGGTAGATAAGAAAATGTGCATTGATCAGTTTTGTACATTGCCATGCAAAGAAGGAAGACATTAAGAGAGCAATAATGGTCTCCTGTTGAACCATTTCACATTTCCATGTGTTAGAAATTTCTTAAGTAAATCAGTGTGGTTTTGCTGTTCTATGTCAGCCATAAATCTTGGCTAATCATCCTGTGAATGTGTCAGTGCATTAGCTTTCTGATTTCAATTAGCTATATTACCATTGAGCTCTGATAAATCTACTGTAACACAGTTTAAAGCATTGGACTAAAAATGGCCATAAATATTAAATGTTGTTGTAAATGAAGCCAACTTTAGGATATATTGCCTGTACTAACTTCAAGGCTTCATTTAAATTTAAATATTTAATATTGAAATGGCCAGTAAATGTTAGAATCACCCCATTCAGCATTTACTCTTATAACTGTACATTTTCTTTAATATAAGCACAGAAACTATGGATAATTCTAATTTTTTGAAAAAGTAAAACAAAGTTCTGCATAAAAATATCAGAATCTTCCTTCTTCATACATCACAACCGAGTTTGGAGTCAAAATCACAGAAAAATCTGAAACTCAGGCTTGTAATATGGAATGGGAGATAAATATTTCCAGTGTTGAGGAAGGTGGACTTAATATCCATGTGAGGAGTGGGGATGAGGTCTCCATGTTCATTCACAGCAGTAGTTTGTAATTAGTAGATGTAGATATAAAATCAAGACCTTCAAAAGGCTACCATCAATGAAAAACTGGCCAAGTAAAAATTTACTTTCTTGAGATAGAGGAGACAATATATTATTCTTGTTACTATTTGGAAATGAAAAGATGAGGCAATAGGAAATAAAGAATATTTCTTAGATGAAGGGTAGGTTTCAATTACAAAGAAAAGACTGAGATTTCAGGTATGGGGAAAATAGATGAAGTTAGATAATATTAACAATGCCTTATCATGACTACATGAATCCATGCAAATATATGTTAAAGCTTACGAAACTGCTATAGTGTGTTTCCTTGTGAGACATTATTGGGTCTTGATCTGGAAGATCAATGTTAACAAACAAAATAGGGAAACACACATGCTTGCTAAACTTAAGTAATAACCTAATGATAGAAATACAATAAATTATGGATAATTCAGTAAATTCTGGCTTAAAATTAAAAAATTTGTATCAGTTTTGATAGTTGAAGTGCTGCAAAGACTGCCCACATGAAAGACTCAGTAATACAGCTGATAATAACTTTTAAAATCCATGTAGGACTTGTTAGAAGTAAATGTATGGTGCTATACCTTACTTACATTATTGTGTGAAATTTATATACCTTTACTTTTAAAATAGTTTTATTCTACAAATGAAAAATAAAAACAAATTGTGGGTATTTTAAAAATTCTGGTATTTCTCCTATTCTATTATTGTTTGTCAAAGGAATACAAAAAATATATCTTAATATTTTTAGTTAGTTTCTCAACAGACAAATCACTTTCTGCTTTATAGTATTATCAATTGACAATTATTAATTAATTATTAGCAATACCATCCTGAATACTAAATTTATAATTACCTAAGTTTTTAAATGACAATGCCAAATAAGTTAATGTATTATTTCAGATGTTTAATCTACTTATTTCTACTAATTTTGTTAAATTTATTTTTCAGTCTAAGATCACAGTGCTAGCCAAGTCTGATATAACACACTCCTACAATCCCAGATATATAGGTCTGACACAGGAGGATAATAAATTCAAGATCAGGCTGAGAAATTCAATGAGACCCTGTCTCAAAATGTTTAAAAATATGTAAAGGGCTGGGAATGTAGCTCAGGGTTTCACTTATATAGCACACTGGAGAACCTAATAGAGAAACAATCATGTATGGATATTACAAATAGATTCCTCAGAAAACTAAAAGCTCAGATATGAACTTTTTCAAATACTGAGCTGACAAACAAATTAAATTATTTGAGCCCATAGGCTAACAAGTCAACTGTAAATTATTGACTTATACTATTACCAAAAATTCTGCCTAAAGCTTAACTTTATTAATTCATGCATTCATTCAATGATGTTTTAACCTAATATTTACATAAATTCCATAAAAAACACTGTGCTGACTGCTCACAATTTCTTAAATGTAATAAGTGTTTTCATGGTTACATGCTTCAGCATCTTCTATTTTTCTTCTTTTAATGTGTTTTTTTTTTTCATTTTGACTGTGCAGTCAATTAGTATCCTATTTCCAGTGTTTTTATTCCACTCTCTTACTTGAGGCCAAGTGGGCTCAATTTCTTCTTGTTTTTCTTTTTTATGTATTTTATTTTTTTATTAGTATGGGTTAGTAGAACATAATATTTCTTTATACTTTTATGCAACTCTGTCTCATGCCTCTATTACATTTCCTACATGGTACTATAATAATTATTTTTATTTTAAAGAGAATAAAGCAAAAGAGGACAGATCTAAGCAGATCAGAATAGAACAATGTAAGCAACACACACAACAAGACAATTGGATATTAACAGTAGCTATCATAATGTCTCTTTCTTTGAAATAGTTGAGCTTAGCTTTACACACAATAATGTCAAACATAACAAAGTAGAATAAACAATTGAAGAGGATGGAAGTATTCCAAGACATTCTGAACCAAATAACCAAAGATGAACAATGGCTGCTATATTATCTCATTTCCCATAAAAATTTTGTTTTTACTATCATACATATTAAAATCCAATAGGACACAACATGATAGAACCAATGGTAATAGAAAAACAAAAGCATGGTAAGACTTCAGAGCAAGATGATATTGAATCAACACTGGCTACCATACTGTCTTGTCTTCAAAGTAACTATTCATATGATCACATATATTAAAATCAAACAAAACAGAATAAAACCATTTGAACCAATGAATGAAGACATAAGACATCAAAGCAGTATAATGGTGAAACATGATTGCCATAAAATCTTCTGTACTCTTACCATTTCTTACACTAGGGAGACTATACAGTATTCATACATGTGAGTTTGATTTATTTCACTTGTGAGTATAGATTCAAGATGAATCCATTTATTTATAAATATCTCAATGTGATCATTCTTTATAGCTGAGTAGTACTCCACTGTATAAAAGTACCACAATGTTTTTTATCCATTCCTTGGTTGATGGGCACTTAGGTTGTTTCCAAGATCTGGCTCTTACAAATTGTGCTGCTATAAACATGTGTGCACATACATCACTGTGGTAAGATGTTTTCAGATCTTTTGGGAATATGCCTAAGAGTTGAATAGCTGGGTCAAATGGGACCTCCAGTCCCAGCTTTTTGAGGAATCTCCAGATTGACCTCCACAGTGGTTGCACCAGTGTACACTCCCACCAACAGTGCAGAAGAGTTCCTTTTCCTCCACAGCCTCTCCAGCATTTGTTGTTGGTAGTTTTGTTGATCCTGGCCATTCTTTCTGGAGTGAGATGGTATCTCAGTGTTGTTTTAATTTGCATTTCTCTAATGACCAATGATGATGAACATTTTTTCATGTATTTATTTGCAATTCATATTTCTCCATCTGAGAACTGTGTGTTCATCTCAGATGCCCATTTTTGGATTGGGCCTTTGAATTTTGGGGGTCTGATTTTTTTTTAATTCTTTAAAGTTCTAGACATAAGTCCTTTGTCTGAGGGACAGTTCACTAAGATGTTTTCCCAGTTTGTAGGTTTTCTTTTCACTATGCTGGAGATTTCTTTGGACATGCAGAAACTCTTTAATAAGATATGATCCCAGTTATTGATTCTGGGAAGTATTTCCCGTGCAGTTTGGTTCTTGATAATGAATTCTATAACTACCCCTATGTCTTCAAGATTTTTACCTACTTTGTCTTGCAACAAATTTAGTGTTTCTGTTTTAATATTTAGATCTTTGATCCATTTGGATTTTAGTTTAGTACATAGTGATAGGCATGGGTCTAATTTTAGTTTTTGGCATATGGATAGCCAATTTTTCCAGCACCATTTATTAAAGAGACTGTTGTTCTTCCAGTGAACATGCTTGGCCCCTTTATCAAAGATAAAGTGGTTGAGTGTGTTTGTAGTTGTATCTTCTAACTTATTCCACTGATCTTCAGGTCTGTTTTTATTCCAATGCCATGTTGATTTTATTACAGTACCTTTGTAGTATAACTTCAAGTCAGGGATTGTGATGCCTCTTGCCTTGGCTTTGCTACTTAGAATTGCCTTTGCTATTCTAGGTCTCTTCTGGTTCCTGATCAATTTTAGGAGTGATTTCTCTAGATCTATGAGGTATGTTAGTGGTATTTTCATTGGGATTGCATCAAATGTGTATAACAATTTTGGGAGAATGGCCATTTTTACAATATTTATTCTTCCTATCCATGAACAAGGGATTTCTCCATTTTCTGAGGTTCTCTTCAATTTCTTTTTTCAGGGTATTTTAATTTTCCCTGTACAACTCTTTTACATCTTTCCTTAGATTAATTACTAAGTATTTCATTTTTTTGGATGTTATTGTGAAGGGTGTGGCCTCTCTTATTTCTCTCTTGGTGATTTACTTGTTAGTGTATAAGAAAGCTATTGACTTTTGAGTATTGACTTTGTATCCAGCTACTTTGCTGAATTTATTTATTATATATAGGACTCTTTCAACGGAGGTTTGGGGGATCTTCTATGTAGATTATCATGTCATCTGCAAATAATGATAATTTAACTTCTTCTTTTCCTAAATTTACTCCTTTTATTTCCCTCTCTTGTCTAATTGCTCTGGCTAGTATTTCCAGTACTATATTGAATAGGAGCAGTGATAATGGACATCCTGATTTTAAGATAAAGGCTTTTAGTTTTTGGCCATTTAATATGACACTGGCTATTGGTTCATCATAGATGGCCTTTATCATATTGAGGTAAAGACCATCTGTTCCAATTCTCTGTAAGGTTCTTATAATGAATGGGTGTTGGATTTATCAAAAGCTTTTTCTGCATCTATAGAAATGATCATGTGATTCTTGCTTTAGGCGCTATTGATACGGTGGGTTACATTTATTGATTTACATATGTTGAAGCATCCCTGCGTGCCTGGGATGAATCCTACTTGGTCATAGTGTATAATCTTCTTGATGATTTGCTGCATCCTGTTGGCCAATATTTTACTGAGAATTTTTGCATCTAAGTTCATTAGGGAGATTGGCCTGTAGTTCTCTTTTTTTAGTTGGGACTTTCTCAAGTTTTGGTACTAGAGTGATATTTGCTTCCAGGAATGACTTAGGGAGAATTGCTTCCCTTTCAATTTCAGTGAAGAGTTTGAGGAGTGTTGGCATTAAGTCTTCTTTGTGTTTCTTGTAGAATTCCACAGTGAATCCGTCTGGGCCTGGGCTCTTCTTTGTTGGTAGGGACTTGATTACATTTTCAATTTCATTCATAGAAGTTGGGTTATTCAGCAGTTTTACATCTTCTTGATCCAGCTTTGATGGTTCATATGTTTCTAGGAATCTGTCCATTTCTTCTGTGTTATCGAACCTATGAGAGTAGAGGTTTTTGAAATAGTTGTTGATGATCTTTTTTATTTCCACAGGGTTGGTAGTGATTTCTCCTTTTTCATTCTGTATTGCATGAATTTGAGTCTTTTCTTTCCTTTTTTTAATTAGGTTGGCTAGGGGCTTGTCCATTTTATTTATTCTTTCAAATAACCAACTCTTTGATTCATTGATTCTTTGAATTGTTTTCTTAGTCTCTATTGTATTGATTTCTGCTCTGATCTTTATAATTTCCTCCCTTCTTTTGGCTTTGGGCTTGGCTTGCTCTTCTTTTTCTAGATGTTTCAGGTGTAATATCAGGTTGCTTATTTGTGTTTGTTCTGTTTTCCCAATGTGGGAACTCAGTGCAATAAATTTTCCTCTGTGGACCGCTTTCATTGCATCCCACAAGTTCCAGTAAGTTGTATTTGTATTTTTGTTTGCTTGTAGATATTGTTAAATTTCTTCTTTAATTTCCTATGTGACCCACTGATTGGTCAAGAGTGTATTATTTAATTTCCAGTGTTTGTGTGGTTTTTGCAGTTACTTTTATCATTAATTTCCAGTTTCATGGTGCTATAATCCAATAACATGCATGGGATAATTTCAATTCTTTTGCATTTACTTAAATATGTTCTGTGGGTTAGTGTATGGTCTATTTTAGAGAATGTCCCATGTACTGGTGAGAAGAATGTATATTATGATGTTGTTGGATGGAACACTCTGTATACATCTATCAAATCCATTTGTTCACAGGTGTGATTCAGTTCTGTTATTTCTTTCCTGATTTTCTGTCTAGGTGATCTATCCCTTTGTGTCAATGGTGTGTTAAAGTTCCCTGTTATAATTGTGTTATTGCCTATTTGATTTTTCATTTCTGTTAATACTTGCTTTGTGTAGTTGGGGGCTCTGGAATTTGGTGAATATATATTTAAGTTTGTTATCTCTTCTTCTTGCAGTTTTTCACTAACTAGTATGTAGTGACCTTCTTTATCTCTTTGGATCATTCTTGGTTTGAAATTCACATGGTCTGCAAACAGAATAGCTACCCCTGCTTTTTTTTGAGTTCCTGTTGCATGGAGCATTGTTTTCCATCCTTTGACTTTCAGTCTATGAGTTTCCTTTTGGATTAAATGGGTTTCTTGTAGAAAGCATATGGTTGGATGTTGTTTTTTTGATTCATTCTGCCAGTTTATTTCTTTTAATTGGTGAATTGAGACCACTTACATTAATGGTTATAACTGTCATATACTGGTTTATTGTTGATATGTTATCTTTCTGATGTTGTATCTTAGCTTTCCATTCTGTTTAATTGTCTCTCTTGCTTAGTTAGTTTTTCTTATGTGTATCTAGAATGTCTTTCAGTATTCTTTGTAGGTTTGGTTTGGTGATCATGAAGTTTTTTAGTTGTTCTTTGTCATGGAAGTATCTTATTTCTCCATCCATTTTGAAGGACAGTTTTGCAGAGCACATCAGTCTGGGTTGGAAATCATTTTCTTTAACGATCTGAAAAACTTCACTCCATGCTTTTCTTGATTTCATTGTTTGTGTTGAGAAGTCTGCTGTGATTCTGATAGGTTTTCCTTTGTACATGATCTGTCTTTTCTCTCTAACAGCTTTTAATATTCTGTCCTTATGTTGGATTTCTGGGATGGTGATTATTATATATCTGGGTGTAGTTTTGTTTTGGTTATGGCTATTTGGAGTTCTATATGCCTCACTAATCCATATGTCAGTTTCCATATTCATCATGTTTGGTAAGTTTTCAGCTATTACTTCTGTAAAGAGCCTCTTGATATCATTTGTGTTTTCCCTTTCTTTTTCTTTTATCCCTATTAATCTTATATTGTTTTTCTTTGCATCATCTTGAATCTGTTGAATTGTTATTTCCTGATTTCTTGTTATTGTTAGAAGATCTTTCCTTTCCTGTTCACTAGCTGTAATCTTATCTTTGAGGTCTGAGATTCTATCTTCACTTTCATTGAGGCAGTTTTTGCAACTTTCATTAGAGTTTTTGATTTCCTCTTTGAATCTGCTTAATGCATTCTGTTTGTCTCTTAAACTGTTCATTCAGGGATTCTATCATTTTGCTTTGTTCCTCTACTTGTTTAGCTGTGTCTTTGTTTGATGCATTCAGTATTTCTTTCACTACTTTTATCATTTCTTCTTTTACCTGGGAGAATATTTCTGATTTGAGTTCCCTCATAGCTTCCTGTACTTGCTTCTTTATTTTAGTTGATATCATTTCATACATTTCAGGTGTGTATGTGTAGTATTTTCTTCTATGTACATGGCTCCTATTTCATGGGATGAGCTGGAGGCTTGAGATTGCATTTTGGTCTTTTGTTTTGTCATTTTCCTGTATTTCCAAGTTTCCAGCAATTTTCCAAAGCTTTCCCTTGTGGTGCAGCACTGGCTTGGCTCCCCCTTTGGTGGGCCTGGCTCCCCTGGTTGAATGAAGGTCACTGGGCACAGTCCACTCAAGCCCACGGAACCTCTGGAGCCTAGTCCAATGACCCAAGGGGGCTGGGCGGGCACCCAGCCGCCGGGATTGAGGGTACCAAACCCTTCTGGGTCTGCCCTGGCGAGCTGGTACTCGCCTTGCAGCACATGGCGCCGGCTTGGCTCCCCCTGTGGCTGGTCTGGTTCCCCTTGTTAAATGAAGGTCACTAGGTGCAGTCCACTCAAAGCCGCGAAACCTCTGGAGCCCAGTCCAGTGAGCCAAGGGGGCTGGGCAGGCACCCAGCCGCTGGGATTGATGGTCCCAAACCCTTCCAGGTCTGTGCTGGCGATCTGCAATGCGGCACCTGGTGCTATAATAGCAGTGGTGATTCCTGCTGCTACCACTTTTCCTGTGTTTATATGACTTTCTTTATACTTTCTTTATGAGTGGAATTTGAGTCACTTCAATAGGACATGTATCTTATTATTTTACTTATTATTACAAAATAAGTAAAGGAGTTCATCAATAAATAATAGCAATCACAAAAACTTGTTTTGAAATTGATATATTTGTTATCATTGTAGTGAATGTAAATGCTTATTTTTTTACTATCAGATCCTAGTACTGCTGGGTTTCTCCTTTTTTTCAGCTTTCTCTTATTTGTGCTCTCATTTCAAAGTCCTAAATGGAAGCCTCCAGTTAGCGTGGCTTGGATCCCATGCCCACTACATATGCCAAAGTGGAAAGAGGAATTTTAAAAATATTTTTAGAACATAGTCAGTCAAGAATGGCATCATAGCAGATTCCAATGATGGAAGAAGCAGTCTGTGTTGCCAGCCCATAAAATAACAATAAGTAGCTACTGTAGCATATCATCATTTTTAAAAATGACCATTCCTTACAAATATTTTAAGAACTTACATTTCTTAAAATGCATGTGAACTGCTTCTTTCTCAGCTTCAGTGTAATCAACTTTTGATAAAGTCAGACTTTTTGTTTATATGACACTTATTTCAGTAATAATTATGAAGGTAATAACAGCACTTATTCAACACTTGCAATGTTAGTACATTTGGTATACTTGGAGTATACTCTGTTTTATTATTATTGAAATTAATCCCTGGGATACATCTTCTGCTGCAGATGTGATTAATATTGCCATTTATATTTTGAAGGAACAATCTCTCTGGAGCAAAACACAAGGTTTTTTATTTTATATTTTATACATTATTTAATATATGCAAACATATAACAAATAATATAGCAAACATTCATGTATTGACTCCACAACTGGAACAATATTACCAGTGTAGTTGTCAATTCTTAGATAATTTAACCTAATTTCATTGTTTCACATCAGATATGCACCAAAATGACCTTGGAGTTTAGCGGGCAGATGCATTTTTTAGACATATACATGTATCTATATCTTTAAAAGCATATGAGGCTGGTTTTTATAATATTTATGTATCATATATTCTATATATCCTACTACAATTAACTTCTCTTGATCAGCCTTATATATGTGATATTTATGTATTTTGATACTCATATATATCATTTGTTTATTTTTAGTTTTACAGTACCCTGTTGGCTGAATATATCAAAGGTTTTTTTTTAAATCTGGTCTCCTAGATTAACATTTTTCATGTTTATTTTTAGTTTTACAGTACTCTGTTGGCTGAATATATCAAAGTTTTTTTTAATCTGGTCTCCTAGATTAACATTTTTCATGGTTAAAAACAATCATATCCTGTCCATCTTTGTGTATGCTTCCTGTTTACCTATGTAAGATTGTTTCTAGGTAAGTACCATTGAGGGATGTACGTCTTGAGTTTTATTAGCTGTTTCTAATCTCTCTTTAAAATTGTTGCATAATCTAAAATTCTTATCAACATATTCTTAGTTTTTCTCTTTCTCACTGATATTTTTGACTATCAGATTTTCCAAAATTTTTGCAAACTGAAGTTAATGTCATTTAGTTTTAGTTCCGTTTTTCTAACAGTGCAGTTAAGCATTTTTCATATGTTTAACTGCTTCATATTTGCCATAGTGTTGAGTATTCTTTTTCTTGTAGAATTAAAGAAATTCTTTACATAACCTGGAAACCAATCCACTGCTGATTATAGAAAATACAAGTTTCTTGTATATTTTTCTCTCATGTTCTTGTCTATAAATAGTTCTTAATTTTCTATTTTCTATTTATTTCATTTTTCCAAAGGGTGATATATACACTGTATTTAACTTAATCTCAAGAACATGTAAGATATACAATTAAAAGCCTTCCTTCTTGCCCTATATCCCAGGGAATGAGAATCTATTCATGTACCTCCACCTCACTCTCAAAGACAACAACTGTATGCTATATGTTTATAATGTTCCCATAAAAGATATTTTAGTGTGTATCAAAAAAATGCAGACATACTTTTCACTGTCTTCCTTTATGTACAAGTATTAGAACATGATACTTCATAGCTATGTGTGTGTTTTTTATTATAGACAGGTATACTTTGAAGATTTTTTCCTTACTTGTACATAAAGAGCTCCTGTTCTTCCTTATGGTTACATACTATTCAACTAGATAACCAGGCTAACAAGTCAACTGTAAATTATTGACTTATACTATATTAATATATTTTATATTATTTTCATACTGACATGATTTTCAGTTTTTTTTTATAGTGTAGTGTGTTATGATACTGCATAGTAGAGTCAGACCATCTGATTGTCCATCTTGACCAACCACTGACTGACTAAATCTCCCACAAGGTAACTAACTTTTTGTATCTATTCCTTCAAATGTCAAATATAGTAATAACATTTATCTGATAGAGGGGTTACAGGAAACAAGTGATTTAACTCCTGTAAATTGTTTAGAATGATATTAATGCATGAAAAGTACCACAGAAATGTCAGTTGTCATTACAGAAATTTCCTCAGTGCCAAACTTTATATACACTTTATTTCAGAAATGTGTAGTTATGCCAAAAAATCCTGGAAAATGAGTTGGATCATCTTGTTTTTAGGGTACATTAATATTGATTTGCAATCCTTACATAGTTTATTAGAATTTAGAGTTAAACATAGCCTCTGTTCTATATGAAATGTGTGAGAACATGTTTCTTTACAACTTTATCTAAGACTGTGTTTCGTGTTTTTGTCAGTATTGTAGGTAAATATCTCAGTCAGAATGGACTTTTTATTTGCTATTTCCCTATTTTACCTGAGGTTGAATATCTTTTCAATTGTTTAATTTTGATTCAGGTTCTCTGAAACACTCATGTATTTTTAGCAATTTTTCTAGTACATTGCTTTTCTTAATTTGTAGAATTTATTTTTTACTAGATGGAATAACTTTTTCCTGATATATGTTGTAATATCTTTTCAATTGTCTGTATTTAGACTTTCTAGTGGTGTTTCTTGCTAATTACTTTCTTATTTTTATAGATAATGATATATATCAATATTTTGTTCCAGTGTTTTATGGTTTAATTCTAGTATTTTATAGTTCTCCCATTTTAGCTATGAAATTTTATAAAATTTTGGCAAAGAAGAAATTGTAATCAAGTCTCTTTTCCCCACCCATCCCTTGACAATCCCTGATCTGTTTCTATCCTTAAAGTTTGACATTTTCATGACTGGCATGGTAGTGCATGCCTATAATCCCAGCACTCAGGAGGCTGAGACAGGAGGATCACTGCAAATTTTAGGCCAGCCTGGGCTACAAAATGAGTTCAATGCCAGTCTGAACTGCATAGTAAAAAGACACAGACAAAAAAGGTTTAGCTTTTTTTGTGTGTGAAATCATAAAAGAAGTAGATTTGTGAATGTGACTTTTTCATTTAATATAATGCATTTGAGATTTACCTGTGCTAAAATGTGTAACAATACTGTTTCTTTCTGTTTGTATATAACATTCAATAGCATGACCATATGACAGTTTTTCTGTCCATTTCAGGGCATTTTGCTTTTTCTAGTTTTAAGTAAAAATAAATAAAGCCAATATAGAAGTTCGTACAGACATATGCTATTCTCAGGAGAATGCAAAAGTTTGGTCATATGGGAAGTGTATGATTGTCTTTATTAAAAAAAACCTAATTTTTCTAAAATAGCTGTACCATTTTGTACTTCCACATTAACATATAACATTTTTAAATTTGAAATGTATTTGTCTAGTCTATAGAGAAGATATGAACTCAACTGTTTATCCAGTTGTTCCATCATAATTTATTTATGTATATCTGTTCCCTACTGATCTGAGATGCCACCTTTACCACATTCTGCATGATATTCTTTATCAATCTATACCAGTTTATTCAGCTGCAATGATAGCTCAATATTATGAATCAAAAATGATTTATGTTTTAGTACCATGCTTTTCAAATAATTGGAACTTTATATTTTAAAATATAGAAAGGCTAGATTTGATCTTTTTACATTTTTGCTTTTTATTTTTCCATATCAATTGAATTATTTTATCAAATTATAAAACTTTTTGGTTTTGTTTCTTAGGAGGAAAATTTTTTTTGTGTAATTTTTAGTCCATAGGGGGATATTATTTGATTTTAGATCTATTCGCATCTTTTTGCCTTAGTGTGATCTCACATCAGTAGTTAAACCAGGTCTGTCCTTTTCACCTCTTTATCCTTCTGTGCCTCTGGATCTCCCAGTTATCCTAGGGTCAGGACATCCCATATGCTATCTTCTCTGTCTTTGCTTTTTAATTTTTTTCTTCATGTGGCTGATTACTTTTATTATTTCAAATCTTGCTCAAATGATAACTCATAAAGGTGTTTTTCAATCCTTACTTACTATCACATCCCTAATTATTCATTTTCAGATTATTGTTTTATTTCCTGCATAATGCTTTCATGCTTGTCACAATCAGAGTCATGCTTATTTTTTTGTCTCCTTATTTATTTACTAACTCCTCCTAACCAGATTGAACCACTGCAAGAGCAAAGGCATTTTCTTCTGGCTTCCTACAGGTCACCAGTGTAGGGAACATTGAGCAGTACTTTGCAGACATATAGCATATACTAGTTGAGTGAGTAGAAAGCCTTTTTCAGCTCCAAAAAGTGTCTTCATATTCTTCCTACAGCTATTTATACTAATTTGTTGGGTGAATTTTCTGCTTGAAATTGTTTGGCAGCCAGAAAAAATCAGTGAAGTAAAAACTGGTGACTTTTCCAAGTGAGCACCAGGATCAAGGATCAGAAGAGTGAGATCTCCGCGCTACTCAGCTCTCCTCTCTGCTTGCAATCTCCTTTTGGATAAATTGACATGATTGGCAGAACCACCATCTGTGTTCCTCGGGGCAACTCAGTGAAATGATGGAAAGGGAATACATACTCAAAACAGTTGAATAAAAGTCACAATTTACTCTCTGTAGCTCACTTCTTTACAATTAGAAATAACTGTAACCAGAGAATGAAGTAGTGGTTTTCACACCTGAATGATGACATTATCACCTAAAGTATTTTGATATATCTAGCCATTTGAAGTTCACCCCTGTCCTACCAAATCAGAACTTCTAAAGCTCATTAAAACAAGAAAATAACAGTCAGCAGAAATTCTTAGCAATCTTTTCTACTTCAACATTTAGGAACCTTTGATAAGTTGAAACAGGCAATTGAATAAGAGAGTCACATATGATCAGTGTGAACCATAGATAATGCCCCATTATTTTCAAATTTTTATGGAATTATAAAATTGAGACATTAACAATAAAATGTTATAACTCTATACAGTGATGAAAGAGTTCTGTAGAATCTGTATAATACCCAGACAGGACTAGGCTTTGTGCTGCACCATAATGCAATGAATTCTACAACTAGTGGCCGAGTGAATAGGTCAAGGCAGTTGTAGAATTCACAGTGTCTAAAACTCTATTGCCATTTAGAAGCACAGATGACTAAGCTTCGTTATTGATTCAGAGTTTCTGAATATGAAACCCCATGTAACCCCATTTTGTACTTGGCTATTGTTTAGCTGTCCAGTGGACTCTGGCTAGGTGCTGACATTGTGTGTCAGGCTGCAGCATAACAAGATCATCCAATACCTCCATGTGATGGTGACTGCTGAGATTAGTAGAGTTTCTGACAAGGATGGCATGGAAACAGAACACACAATTTTCCTCAAGGATGCTTGTCTTTGATCTGGGTTTTGCTCTTTTAACTAGAACCTTGTAAAACCAGTAGCTTAGCAAAGAGACATTAGTGACTTCAGTAGTGTTACATTCAGAAAGTAACTCCTGATAAACTTATTTACTAGCAAAATGGGACTTTTCTGAGTCATTCTTTCAATACGAACAGCCTCTCAATATGAAGCTAGATGTTTCTTTTACACTATCCTGGAAAATTCACAAAACTTTACCTTAAAAGTTTGCTATGGAGGTTAAATGATATAAAGCATATAGCATAGCACCTGAAAAAGCATTTAGTAAAATTAGACCTTATTCTTACTAACAATTCATTTTACTGATCATCCCTACCTGCAAATTCCCATTTATCCTAAAGGAGTATCTTAGCAGTGGTTCTCAAAACATGGTCCCTCTACCAGAATTATTAACAACACCCAGGTACTTTTTGGAAGTGGAAAATTTTGATTCAGGGGCAGACGCACAGGTCAAAAATTCTGATGGTGGGACTGGAGCACCCATGTCTAACAAGTTCCTTACCTCATCATTAACTATACCTTTGTGGTAAAATTTAAAAGCTTGGGTGCATACTAAGGTTTGAGAATCACTGATTACAGGAATTGACTGATAAAAATCACTAATTAAAAACTGTTATCATACTATAAAATAATTTACAAGAGCTTATTTTCAAAAATTTATAGACATTCTCATACACATTTACATTTCTTCTTGCCATATTCTAGCTCCTTATCACCTCTGTTTCTTTTCTGAATTTTAGACTTTTCCCTACTTTTACAGCAGTGTTCCCAGGAATAATTACTTTTTTGTATCATATTTCAGTGTAAAAATATACTGAAACAGATTGGAGGATATATAAACATGACCTGAAACAAATTCTGTTGACCTTAGACAAGTTACACCCTCAGAATTCTAAGTTATCCATCAGGTAAAAAGGAAAATGATACCTTGATATTTACTTAAAAAGATTAAATGTATAAATATAAATCATGTAGCACATAGTGCCTGGCTTATAGTGAGAGTTAAATAAATGGTAGCAAATATAATAATTACATAGAATATTTACTTTTGCTCATAGCTGTTGTTAATGTTGACATTTTGTATATAAAGCACTTACCAAAAATACATATCATTTGTTGTGTTTTCTCCTACTTGCACAAAAATTCAGGAAGTGGGATATTCTTGCCAAGTATATACAAGCAAAAACATTTATAGACTTCCCAGTTACTGTCCAGTTCATTCTGTTTCTGTATCTTGAGGTGTAAATTTTAGGAGATATGTGCTCACCATGTCTTTTCTAACAGCCAGATAGTTTAATACCATCATTTATTATAAATTATGTTTGAGGTCATTACACCCAAATCACGTTGTCAAATACAAATTAAAATCACCTTTTGATGTATTTATGGTACTAATTTTTTCTACAGTCAATACTCTTTTAGCATTATTGAGCATAGAAAGTGACAGTTGTGAATTTTCTGAGTATGGTTCAACCTTCAGAGCATCTATTTCCATGTCTCAGCAGCCAGAAGATCAAGTTGCAAGACCTTTATTAAAGCATAATTTTCTTTTTCTAAATGAGTGAGCCTGCAACACTTGGACCAGATTTCAGATCCGTATTCCAATATAAACTCTATTACTCATCTTAATCTTGAGTTAATTGCTTCATTCTCTTGCTCTCAAAAATAATTAGTTCAACTTCATTTATGAATGGTGAGACAGTTTGAGTAGGCCATTTTAGTAAATATTCTACAAATACTTTAAAACAATATATGGTTTCTGTCTTATTTTACATGTCATAATTGACATTCAGATTGAATATATGATGGTTTATTCAGATCTTTTAAAGTCTGAATCATTTTAGGCTTACTTGTTCAAAGAGTCATAGAGATTAACAAAATGTCTCTTTTCAAAATTAAGTCTATATTTTTGGTTGAATACAAATTTAGACTTATCTTCTGAGTGAATAGATTCCTTAAGTATTATGAAATATTATATTTATCTATTATTGTTTTATAGCTTGATATCTATATTAAGTGATATCTGGATGTTATACAAATATTGTTTAGGTGAATGGACCATATTTATTTTGTTCAATTATTCTGCAGTTAACCTAGTTTTATTCTTTTTTTTAAAATGTGTATCTTATAAGTATCATATCTCAGGGTTTCATTTTTTAGAATTTTGCTACGTGATGCCCAAGGGGTGGATTTCATTGTATTCATCTGGCTTTGGAACTTGAAGACCTTCTTTGGTTATTATACTCTTCTAAGCTTAAAGTGTAAACTTCATACCAAAAATACATGTATTTTCAGTATATGACACAATTAATTCTCATAAGCTTAGTACCCACTTTGTATCTTAATTAAGCAGTCAAGTTAAGAGAGAGAATTTGCCCAAACCCTGATCTTTCTTTATACTCTGTTCCAGGTCATTATTTTCATTTTTAGCATCAAATCAATTACTCTACTTTATATGAGTCCACTTTAGAGCTCTTTAGGTCAATGAGCTTTTAGCTTTTATTCATGCTAGAAAATTCCCAGTCATTTTTTCTGCCAATGTTGCTTCTTCCCCATTCTTTATCCTTTGTCTTTTCTGACTCCAATTGCCCACATTTTGTTAGTCTTTTCACTGTGTTCTTTACATTTCATGCTTTTTTGTGTGTGTTTCATTGCTATCTTTTATGGACTTATTTTTAAGGTCAATAATCCTCTTTCCTTGTGTGTCTAATCTGCTATTAAATCACATCCATTAATATTCAAGTTATTGTATTTATCACCTGTAGAATATCCATTTGATTCTTTTATCACTTGTAGAATATCCATTTGATTCTTTTGTTTCCAGTTCTCTAATAACATTTTCTATCATGGTACACATATTTTAGATATATTAATAATAGTTACTTTCAAATTCATGTATTAAAACATGAATATATAGCTTTCTATACAGACATTGTGTACACTTAATATTAGGATTTTTCTTTTCTTTTGTGTTCATTCTGTTATTTTGCTCTATAGAATGCATTCTAAAGTTTTGATGAGTGCTCTGCAAAATTTATGACATAGAGATAATGGCATTTATTTTTCTAGAGGGCTTTTAGCTTTGCTTCTGGTAAGTATTTAAAATAATGATAGAGCCCTTTAATTCAGTCAAAAATCAATCTGATTCAAATTGAATTTCTGCCTGCTTTAGGACTCACCCATTAGTTTACCCATAACTCAAGTTATCATCCTCTAATCAGTTTTAATAGAGAAACAGTTTGTCACAGTCCCATAATTTTTGTAGACTACTCAAATTTTTGGCTTTCTTCCAGTCATGTGACAATGAGTTCTTAATATCTCTTGAAGATCATCAAATGATTCAAAGAGAAAATTAAGATGAACATTGGATGTATTTCTTTGTATTTTCTTCTTCTGGGATTGTGATCTTGTAAGCTTATTTTTTCATCTTTGATGCTTTCAAACAAAGTTTTAAAAATTTCATTTCTTGTCTTTTTAGTTCTCTAAAAGAAGGTTGAACTGTATAAGCCATTCTTTAATTCTTAGAAGCAAAAATCCCTAAGGTCTACTTTCTGAATTTATTTTATAAGCATATAGTCTTCTTTACCTGACACTTCATTTCAATTAGTACAATTAAAATGCTTTAGAAATTAACCATTTCTGCCCCCTTTATGTTCTATAAATGTATGCACATGAATGACTGAGTTAACTTAGTAACCCATAAATTATAAAAAAATCTTTTAATTATGTGAAATAATGATACAGAAAAATATTGGTGATTTTCTCTTTAAAACCTATGTCAAGGCTGTATTCCATAGAAAAGATTATTCCCATATCACAGACAAAGATTCATACTCGGGAAGACTAAAATTATCTATATATATTTTCTTCCTCCCAATCATTAGTTTTATACCTATCTTGCAAGGTTGTGTATTATAAAATACCCCAAAAGCATACTTTCATAGTATTTTCAAATCATTTTCTTTGGGGTCCTTAGGGGTTGACAGGAAGAAGGAAAAGTGTAGCATTCTTTATTTGAAATTAAATAAAATGCCTTAGAATCTCTGGAATTATCACGAGGTATTATAAAAAGACATTCTTATTTGGGCAACTCTAAGTCCATCTGTTGTTTTAATTTGTCTCTTTGATAATTCCCAGGAGTTTTACTTGTTTTGAATATTTGAATAAACAGAAATGAATCAGATTTTCCTTTAATATTAATCTAAAATTTCAGTGTAATCCTTCAACCATCACCTACATCACTTCAAGATTGTTTGATTTCTTTAACCTTCACAATATCCAAATTAATATAAATATATTCATTTTAGCATTTGTTCTTGAATTAGATAATCAAATTATGCAATTTTCAGTGATTTTCTATGTGAATTGTTGTTTCTTATTGCAGGAACAGAATCTTATATTTTATTTTATGCTTTATAATTTGACAGAAATTTTCAAGCTATCCTAATAATTTGAAGGACTATTTTGCTGTGTTTCATTAATAATTTTGCAATTTGGAAAATAATGTATCATATACCCAAATTTCCCTGTGCACAGATTATAAAATTGTGCTCTTCAGTTTATTTATGTTATATATGTTGTTAACTTAATCACAAATATACATTTTGTTGATTTTTTTTTGCAGCACTTCTTTTAACAAGGGCTATGAATTTAAACCTTTAAATACCATTTCTTATTTATAGTGTTATCATTCAGCTGTAATCAGGTTCTCCTTGGCGCAAATTAGCATCTGCTCTAGTATGAAAGTTTTGAGAAACAGTAACTCTAAGCCACAATAAGTTTAGCTTTGATCAGATCTTTAGACTACTGATAAATTAGGATCTTTTTCCCATTACTTGCCATTGTGAACACCTGATTTAGATTTTACATATAGAGGAAAATCAAGTGAACATGAAGAGGAATAGCTGATGCTTGTTTCATTTTGGAATTCTTTCTTCTCTTCTTCCTTCCACCTCTCTCTCCATGCCAAGTCCACACTGATACCAGTATCAAATTGACCTATAGAAGAACCACAGGCAGAGGCCACCTAATCAGTTTGAAGAAGATAGAAGAAAAAAAAATTAAAAGCCGTGCATCTGAGGTTTCAGGCGTTTCTAGCTTGAAAATCCAACTATTGAGCTCATGCTTTTCATTTTCCTGGTGTCATGTTTTATTGCATTCACCTAAGTGGTAAAATCTAAAAGTGTTTTAAGGAAGAAAAAAAGTTATTTGGAACCAGAGACCCATAGACACTGTAAATTATGAGCACACAATGGTATGAAAGGTTTCTAAGACTGGAAAAACTATTTAAATAAAAATGAGTGCTGTTTATGTGGACTATAACTGCATAAAGTGATTTTATGTGTAAGTATGTAGTTGTTTCATTTAGTTAAGTTACAAGGCTCACTTTTAGTGAATTAGCTCTATTAACTTTGAAGACACAATACGTTACTTTATAATACAGTAACATGTTCCAGGGTGCTGGAGATTCTGTTAGAGACAATGTTAGTGACTTTGGGTGCAGAAAACAAGGAGAATTTTCTAAATAACTTTGTGCATAAACCCTTTTATAGATGCAGAGTGTTAATAACTCCTAATGTGCCAGTATCAGAACAGACAAAGTGTAATTCAAAAGGAAATTAATGATGAATTAACTGGGTGGAAATATTCAGTGTTAAATGGGTGGCATTCCAAAGGAAACTGCTATGCAATGCAGTTATTTGTTAAAGGAGAACTTTGGTTTAGACTTGTCCTTGCTCAATCTGAAACTGCTGTGTTCTCTTCTTAAGAGATTTAAATGAAAACCAATTAGCTAAATGGCACCATAGTATTAAAGTGTGTGAGTGTGTATGTTCATCTATATGAGTTAGGTCTAATTTTTTTCATAGCTCTTTTCAGTAGGCCATAGCAGAAAATATACTGATTGGTTATTTAGAGAGTCTGCAGAAAATTTTATGCATATTATAAAACCTTGAGCAATTATGAATGCAAAGAAAATAATGGAAGTAAGCATAAGATTCATTGTATTATCAGAGAGTGATTACAAGAGGGTGGTCATACAATGAAAATTGGGTGAATGATTAGTATTGGCTGATAGATTTTCTTAAATAATCTAAGTACATACCTTTAAGAAATTATCACATTTTAGATATGGAAATACAATTTTAACAGCTGTATTGATGTATAATTTAGATACCATACAGCTAACCTGCAGTGTGGTATGTATTTTTTAATAAATTTACTGAGTTGTACAACCATTACCATAAAAATTTCTAGAATATTTCTATCACCTGAAAGAAGATAATAGATCTGTGGATTATTAAAATAACTGACCATTAATTGTGTATATTCTTATTCGATAATTAAAATTTCTTATAGATAATTATATCAAGCAAGTATCTTATTAGTCAATTTTTATTTCTGACAAATGTATGTATCTCATTAACACAGATCTACAAGTGCCTAACAGTAATGCTAACAACACGAATTAGTAAAAATTTTAGTTAGGTTTATGAGCACTCAGTGTTACAAATTTTCTGTAAGCCAAAAATATGACAGAATCTAATCTAGTTTCTGAGACCATAATATAGTGTAGAAACAAGGATATAATGATATATATCTCCCCCAAAAACTTCAATATCTTGAAATATGTGGCAGATATCAGATATTTATTATTATCAATAACTTTTTTTTTAATTTTAAAAGTTTTGTTAGTACATGTTTGAATCTCACTTTGAGCCATGAGGAAAAATGAAGCCATGTTGGAAGAAGAGCTTTCTGTGAGTTGGCTCTTGGAGACTGCGAAGAGGAAACTAAATGAAATAAAGGAGCTAAGAGAGTGCTGTCATTACTGTCTAATGATTCACACCAGACCATTAAGGTGAGAAGTACTTTAGGAAGAAAGGTTGGTAATTGGTGTAAGACATAACACAAGGAGAGTTTGGAAGGTAGTTTCTTTCCAGCTCACAACTAACTGACTTTATCCTCCAGTAACAAGACTGTGTAGAGAGAAGTGGAAATGGAAAGCTGTAGCGTAATTCTGTAATGTGCTACTCCCTGTAATTTGGTAATACATCCTGGACTGACCAAAGATGAAAAATTAGAAAAGAAAGAAAAAAGAAATTCCACGCATGGAAATTTTATGAAAGGTTGGGGTACAACCCTAACTGAGGTGATTACTATAAAACTGAAAGGAAAGGAGATAAGAGAAAGCTAGAAAGGAAGTAGATGTAAACTTTAGTGATTGAATTGATCTGGATGTAGAGATTAAAAATTTAAGTAGAATGTGCTAAATAAAAATCAGGACAAAAAATGCCATCTGTGAGTGAAATGTGCCAGGCTTATTGATGTCTGGGTTACTCTTCCTTTGATAAAGGACCCTGTTCATTCTTTCTGTCCTGTGTGTGTATTCCCTGAAGGTTTAGCATTGGCACAGTCAGCTCTAAATATTGTACCAGCTAAAGGGAGACCATAATGAAAAATGTGTTTTAAATGTTGGAAACATAACGTTTGAAAATCCACTTACTTCTCATCTTATATGTTCTTTGATTAATCCCACTCTTTAAATATCTTGGTCAACAGAAATAAGTGAGTCAGTTTCACTTTGACTTCAAGTCAGTTTCACATTTCATATTTTCATGTACATGCAGGAAAAGGAGAAGTTTATTGATTTTTGATCAAATAATCTATACAGCATATTATATTTTGTACCACTGTATATAATACCTCTTTTCTGAGTTCTCAGGGCTCTTTGAATTGATTCACTACCCTAGCAGATGGCTGGAGACTAGGCCTCTGGACTGCACTACCAGATTGTTAAAAATCACTGTTTCAAATGATAAGTACCATGATCTAGAATAGTTTGCTCATTATAAATATTGTATACTTCCTGTTTCTCTGAGTTCTTTAAAAGACTAACAAAATTTGCATGTTAGCTCTTCAGAGTTTTCACAATTGTCTCACACTTTAACTTAGGATCAGCGAGTTTTACTTTTTTCTAATAAATATACTGGTTAATGCATTGTAAAAATTCACTCTAAGATTGAAATAATTCATAGAATATTAGAGTTTGGAAAGAATTCAAGACAAGTGGAATGGACGCATTATCTTCCTATGAGTAATCTGAGACTCAGCAAGTTCAATGACTTACCCATGGTAAATTCACAATTAGTAAATCAGGCTAAAAGAAATCAAGCTAAAATCCAGGTCTCGGTATGCTGCTCTGTGTTCTTTCTACAGCACCAATAAACATAATTTTAAATAGTTATTAATAATTGTAATTTCTTCCTTATGTTTTAGGAATTCTGATACAGAGTGATACTCTCCCCCAGAAACAGCAGTCCAACCACATTGTATTCCCCAATTCTCAGAAAGGTAAACAACCCAAAGGTAGTAAAACCCCTGTGGAGCTCATGAACTGAATTTATTTCTCAGGGAGATCTCAGAATAAGCTACTCAGACATTGGTTCCCTCTGCTGAGGGAAAATAAAAGTAAAAGACTGAGTCCTTTGACACAGGTTTGCTCCTTGGTTCAACTTTATATACTCATTTCCCAGTAGAATGGTGAAGATATCCTCAATCAGTCCTGATTTAGGTCTAGAATTAAAGGCTGGAGGAACAGCTGAATAAGGCATGATATTTATGCTATTAAAATAAGCAACATTTGTTGAACTGCTACCCTTAAGCATACTCTTCATATAGATACTCTTCATATAGTTCTTCTTTTAACCTTCATAGCAACTTTATGTGAGTCTCTTAATCTTTAGGGCTGCTGAAGATGACTCTGAGACAAGTATTCATGCAGAGTACCTGTAGACAGTGATCCCAGGGAATAGCAGTACAGCTATAGGAATGTGAGAGAGAATAGAAAGAATATAGCAAATTATGATGAATATAGAAAATTATGATGTGAACCATTAGAGTTTAATATGCAATGTGACCAGGATAGTTTCTATAAATAAAACTGTTCAAAGTTTTAAAAGTCCAATTTAAAAAGGCATTTTGTTATCTAGGAGTGTAGCCCACACTTGTAATTCTAATAGTTGGGAAGTGGAGGCAGAAAGACTGCCCTGAGTTCAGTGCCAGTTTTGGCTACATAGTGAGTTCAAGGCCAACCTGAATCACATAGTAAGACCTACTCTCAAAAGAAAAAGAGGTAAGTACCTGATTAAATTCAAGTTGATTTCACTTATGCAAAAATGACAGAGTGAGAAGGAACATTTCTGTTTTTCTCAGATTTATCCTCTGTTGGAATGGCCCTATTACAGCTGCATTAGATCATGAATTTTCACATTGACAACTGAGTTCATTATTTGATAATCATGTGCTCGTTCCTCTTGGACAAAATATGTTTCCATGAAGAAGGGGTGACGGCACAGCTTACCCAGAATACAAATCTAAAGAGAGAGCAAATCATTTCTTAGCCCTAGATTTTGATTTGTGCTACCCATTTGGTTCCCTTTCAAGGTATGGGTGATGTACTCTGGAGGTGACTTAGGACTGTGACAGTGATTGCAATTTAATCATATAGTCCAGTGGTATGATTTGGTCACCCACAGTTATCCCCACAGTTGCCCCTCACTCAGCTGGATACACAATGGGACTGGTACTTGATAGCTACTTTTAAAAAGAGAGGACTGTTTTGGCTCATGGTTTTGGCCTGTCATCATGACCATCTGAGGCAGAAACAGCATGGTGAAAGGGTCTGGACAAAGGAAAAACCTGCTCAGGTTATAGCAACCAGGTAGCAGGAAGAGAAGGGAAGAGCTAGGGAGGGAGCCAGACTCTTCCAAGTCCTGCCCCAGTGAGCACCTCTAACTAGGCCCTGCCAACCTGCCACAGTCAACCACTGAACCCATTAGTGATGAAGACGCAACTACCTTGCAAGAGCCCCACCTCAGAACACAAGAAGCTTTTGGGGAATGTTCTAGACATAAACTGTGAATGTTCTAGACATAAACTGTAACAGATTTTCTAGCAAAATATCACAGACCAAATAATAGAAGTTTATTTTTCACCTTTTTGCAGGCTGAAATCTAAGACCAGGCATCAGCAGTTTCTCCTGGGGCCTTTCTTATTAGCTTGCAGATAGCTACTGCCTTTCTAAGTCCTCTGGTGGCCTTTCTTTTGTGTGTGCACATCCCTGATGTCTCACCTTCTTATGACCCATTGGGATGAAGGCTCCACCCTCATGACTTCATTTATTATCCACTGGCTCCTTAAATGGTCTCTCTTCAAATACAGTCACATTAGAGGTTAATGATGCAACATGTTATATGAAGGTATATAATTCAGTCCATAATGACTGTACCAAATCCCTTATTATTCAAATTAATTTATGTAAAATTACATATTATCTTTGCTGGTACTATTCACTCAGATAAGCATTGTGCTTTTCCTCTGAATTTGTCACACTCAGTTACAGTCTGTATACGCATTCTTAGTCACAATTTGCCTGTGATGGTAGCACAGCTGATAACAGAAGTCTTTGAGGTGGAGATATGGGCCTCCAGGAGAAAATAACTAAATAGAATGCTGAAATATACCAGGAAGGCAAATGCTGCTAAATGATCTAAGACATATATGACTGTTTACCAGTAGAGACTATTTTGAATATGAAAATTAGCTGCATTTCACAGACTAAAAAAGAATAGAAAAAATTTGGGAGAAATACCAAGTTCTGTAACACAGTTTTGCTGAAAATTTAAAATCTCACTGACTTCCTAGATAATTATAATGCTGAGCAATTACATTTAGTTGTAAGCAATATTCCTTGTGATAGTAATTAATATGATCATTCAGGTAACTGCCGTCAGGCTTCAGAACTATAGAGATTAACAAGGAACAAAGGTGCAAAATCAGAATTATGAAGAAATGTCCAAGCTGACAAGAGTTGACTTCAATTTGCTTCACAAAGCTGCCTGAACATGAAAGATACAATACAGTAGCCTGAAATTTGTTAATTAAGTTTTCCTTGTGTAAACCTGTTCAAGCATTTCAAAAAATTTTAAAAGTGTCGAATAAATGTCTCTATTATATGCATATATGTATGTAAGTCTATATATATGTGTATATATATATATATATATATATATATATATATATATTTCAATTTAGGTTCATCTAACTTGATTAAAGGATATCCAGGTATCTGGAAAAACAATATTTCTGAGACTATCTGTGAAGCATTTCAAGAAGAGAATGCATTTGAATCAATAACCTGAGTAAGGATGGTTAACCTCACCAGTGTGGGCAGGCACCGTCTGATTGAAGACCAAATAGAGTAAAAAGACAAGGAAAAAATTTTTTTCTCCTCTTCTTCTTCTTCTTCTTCTTCTTCTTCTTCTTCTTCTTCTTCTTCTTCTTCTTCTTCTTCTTCTTCTTC